>JABCKT010000033.1:0-117685 GCA_018858115.1 Tephrocybe rancida
AGTGTTTCCTACATTTTTCTTGAGATACATTTTGAGAACCAGATGTGCTGTTTCCTCAGAAACAGCTTGGCAACATGTTTTTGGTCTGTTTCTAAATTAATATTTTAATTGTTTCTAAATAAACATTAATTATCTACCCAAAAACATGTATCTAAATGATGTTTCTCTAGAAAAATCCCTGAGTGCCAGCAGTGAGGGCCTCACACACGCGACTTGGACGCGACCACCGCAACGCGTATATCTCCTTCATTGTCAATTTGGCGCTCTAAACGCCCATTCCTTCTAACGATGACCGATAACCAACTTATACCTGCTCTCCCGGCCAGCTACACTCGCACATGAAAACCTTTCGTTGACAAGCTACTTCGGTCCCCACTCCGATAGGCTCGCCATCACCCGTCACCCACTCTCCACGTTGCTTCCACAGGTTAGGGGTCCGGGTCATAAACAGGCCCCGCTTAGGGCTCCTAGTAACTGAGCCTCTTTCTCTTACTACGTCGAAGTTCGATGCCGGCTCTTCAATATGAGAAACATACCCTCACAACTAGAACACACGGGACACCTTTGGTATGCACTATAAAGCGGTACACTCGTGGCGGCTCCTCAGGAAAGGGGACCAGGGAGCCCGGAGCAATATTGTTGCTTGGGCACGGGGCTGGGTTTCGTGAGTTTCCTTTCTTTGACTCTTGTTCCTGTGAGAGGCGCTGACGTGGGGGTGAAGCGAAGGAGACTTGGGAGCCTGTCATCTCCGACCTCTTCGCGTTGGATGATGCTAAACCCACTGGGGGCCTACGGGTACGCGAGGCATGGGCACTGGATTGTCAGAATCATGGCGAGGCGGCGGTTCTTAATGGGGAGGTGTTGGCCAAGGACCCATCCCTGCTCGGTACGTTCTTTGACCCCCCGTATGCGAGAAGCGCGAACTGACGATCTTTGGGTATAGATATATATGATTATGCGGATGCCTTCGCGTCGTTATATAGATCTGGGCTTCTGGGCACTTTGGACCCAAAGTTGGACAAGGTTATACTAGTCGGGCACTCGGCAGGCTCTGTCGGCGTGTAAGCCCCTTCCTCTCCGTCCTCTCCCACTAACCAACATAATCCCACACAGGACGCTCGCCACGTCATTCTTCAACCCCCCATCTACTATCCCCTTTCACAGTATGATACTTGTGGATCCCCCGATGCAGACCACCGCCATGAGAGGACGGGAGTCCGAAATGTACAAACTCGTGGAGGCGATGACGCCTTTACGTAAGGACGTGTGGCCCTCGCGTGAAAATGCGGCAGCTTGGATGAGGAACCGTCTTCCCTGGTCGTCCTGGGATCCTAGAGTGCTGGATGTCTATACTGTGAGTGTATTGAATTCGGGGTGTGCTGATACTGATGCGCTGTGGGGGATAGGAATACGGCCTCCAAGACCTCCCGACGCCGTACTACCCCGACAAGAAGGGTGTGACACTCACGACGCACAGGAGCGGGGAGAACATCGCGTTCACGGGTGAAATCTTCTCGTTTCATGCGCTTTACCGCTTGAACCAGATATGTGCGGATCTACCGGTGCATTTGGTGTATGGGGGCGAGAACGATATGTTGTGAGTTTCCTATTGGTTCCATAGTGGCCTTCCTCACGTCTTCTTTGAAGTGAGAGGGAGGTGCAGGACACCATCATCGACCCTCAGGAAGGGAGGAAGTTCGAGAGTGTGAGGAGGCTCGAGGGGGTGGGGCATCTCGTGAGTCTTGCTTTTATTTTTCCGCAAAAATATTTGATGTTTATGGGAGACAGGTCGTGCAAGAGGCGCCCCTAAAGTTGGCTAAAGCGATCTTGGATATACTCAGGCAGACCTCGAGCTCAAAACCCACACAAGAACGAGAGATCAAGCATAAGCTGTAATACGATGTACGAGTCGCGCCTGCAAATAGATCGCTGTCAAATCAAAAGACTGAATGATATCACCGATCGATGATTGAAGATCTATTCGTACTAGCGCCCTCAGTTAGATCGTGGCGCAAGTCTATCCAATCCTCAACCGACGTTCGGGTTCTCGTCGCGTTGTGGTCGACAACCATTGACCAATCGCGCAGAAGAATGCCGCCGGCACCGGTAAACGATACGGCCCGTGGTGACTCCGCCACGTGGGAAAGATATATTTTTATGATGTCACGGGAATTTCTTCTGTTCTTCTGCCAGTGATTGCAAGCCATTCTTCCACCGCCCAATTGCTGCAGCGTATGGAATGGCCATGGCAGACTCTACACAAGCGACTCGATGGAGGCCGCACGTCACTCTCTCGACTGAACTTGGGATCGGGAAGGAGGAGGCGTCTGGGTCAGAGAAGGAGAAGGAGATGGAGGGGGCGGGGTCGCGTGAGGGCGACGCTGGCTCCTCTGGCTCGTCGAGATCAGATGCAAAGGGGGACAAGGAGACGAAGAAAAAGTGGAAGTGGACGGCCCCAGCGATACCAGCTTGGATCCCAGCAAACCTCACCGCCTCGAAAATCAAGGCGCCGATACGATGTGCAATCGCGGCGTGGCTTGCGCTTCTGTTGTTCGTGATACCGCCTGTGCAGCTGTTTTTCGGACAGGTGAGTGTTAGTTTGCTCTCGAGAGGTGGGTGCTGATGAGTGTGTTGGGAAGGCGAGCTTTTTGATTCTCGTTGGTAAGTTGATGGATCCCTGTCTTTGCAATATGGAGAACTTACAGATGACTAGCGTCGGTCATCTCCCCCCCAAGCGACCCATTCCTCTCCGTGTTGGAGCGCGAACTGCTTATCATGCTCTTTGTATCGCTCTCCTGGGCGTAAGCCATTCTCTTTCCACCCCCAACGGTCGTGCTCACTGCGAGATGAATGTAGGTGGTCCTGCCTCGGCATCAAATTCGCCGACCTCGCACGTACAAACCGGAATACCACTGTCGGGCTGGCGGACGTCGTTCATGGGGGGTATATTGAGGTTGCTGTATGCTTATTCCTTCGCGTGTTGACGATCTGAAGCTCACCCACGTATTCAAGCCGACGATAATACTGGGCGTGTTCCTCTTCCTCGGGAGCATGGCGATATGTTTTTTCAAAGCCCACAAGGGACCAGGGCCATACATCTTTCCCTGCGTATTCGCGTGTATCTGCCTCGGTGAGCATTATTCTTCTGCACCCCTAGTTATCCTTGCTGACTTGTCGCTAGACATATCTATAACGACCTCTGTCCTCTTTCCCTTCCCCTACTATAAGGTCGGACAAGTCGTAGTCATTCCCCTCGCATTCCACAGCGCCATCGCCCTCCTCACATCCATCTGCGTCTTCCCCACAACCATCTCAGCGCACTTCACGAACTCCCTCTCCAACGTGCTCTCGCCTCTCCTCACCACCCTGACGCACCACAAAACCGTCCTCGGTACCTCCACACGGGATCCTTCCTTCCCCGAAGTCTCCGCACTCGCAGCGACGACAGTTGCCGAGGCTGACGCGGGATTATCACCTTTAGCAGCGTCTGCGAGACTGCTGCAGAGCGATCTGATATACGGGAGGTATGCGCCCGGGGACTTTCAGGCTTTCCATGACCTTGCACGGCGCGCAGCGGTGAGGGCGAACGGTATGGGTGTATACTTCCTCCTCGTAGACCCCACGCGCCCCCGCTTCCCCGCGACCCCCGCACCCTCCATGCCCACCTCCCCCGCGCTCTCGCGGCAGCCCTCCATCGACGCTGGGCACGAGGGGCTCGTCATGAAGAAACGCCATTCGCACTCCCAACCCCAGCCCCAGCCGTCGTCCCCGCTGCACTCGCGCACTAGCTCCCACGTCAACATCAATCTAAACAAACATGTGCATCATAGTTTGTTGCATTTCCATCACCATGGGAGGAAGCATGAGAATGCTGTGGGCGTGTTTGAGAGTCAGAGGTATATGAATTTGGAGATGAATAGGTTCAATGATCCGTTTGCAGAGGAGTATACGGCGCAGGTGATTGAGTGTTTGAATGAGTGGTCAGTCCTTCTTCCTTGTTCTTCCCGTATCCATTCGTTGACTGATGAGTCGCCGTTGATAGTTGTAATGATCTGCTTGATGGGTGTCAGACTGGGTTGGAAGCGGTCCACACCTGGATCGGCGGGGTGCGCGCGGGGAGGCTCCGCTTCCTCTTCCGCACTAAGGAAACCAAAGAGGCCTGGGCAGAGCAACTTGTGGCACACCAGGTCATCCGGGACGAGCTATTCGACGTGATTGAGCGATTCCGCGAGGAGGGAAGGTCCGTCGTCGAATTCATATCAGCATCTCATTTTAATAACGAGTGGGGACCCGCAGGCATAGGGTGCTAGACCCCTACCGCGCGTCGTTCGAGCCTCACGCTGAGCAGCACACCGAGAGTATGCATGATCCCCCGGCCCATCGGTTCCTGTTCCAGGCATATGTGTATCAATACCACCTTATCCAATTCACGTGGATTATTCTTGAAATGGTCTGTCTGCCCCTCCATCCCTTCGTTTTGGAGCATGTTGGTTAACGAGAGAGGTAGCTGGATGAGATGATACGCCTCGAGCAGGAGCGGACGACGCAGAAACTGTGGACGCCCGTGCAGAGGTTATTTAAGTGGAGTAATTGGCAGTTGAATGATGGGGAGCAACATGCGGAGGATGAGGATCCCGGTTCGGACTTTCCTCTTCCCCCTTCTCTCTCCCTCTTAGTGTTTCTTTGGCAGATACAATCCAAGGCCTGGCCCCTGCGACGCTCGAAGACATTGGGCTCCCCCAGCGGCGCGACCCCGACGCGTTACCCCCAAGAAATGTGTTCGAGGTGTTTGTGGGATATATCTATTTCTCGGTTACGGGACTGGCGGGTGGAAATTTGTTGTTTGGGATTAAGGCAGGGGTTTTGACGGGTACGTGCTTCCACGTGTCATTGGAGCCCACACTCATCATTCACGATCACCAGTGCTACTGAGTTTACCATCCATGTTGAAGAGTACGGCGTTTTTCGCGTATGGTGGGTCTTTTCTGCTACTTATTTGTGTTGGGACGTTCTGATAGGATGTGCAGATAATCGTTTCGTTTGGGCAATGTCAGTCTCGTAGTCTTTATTTCTGTACCGCTTTCGCTAATGTAGGGCTTTCAATAGTATAATGGGCCAAGTGACCATCGCACGTTTCCGGGGCGATACGACATTCGGCCTTGTCGCGCGGACGCTTGCGACGTTCTTGGGTGGCGTGTTAGGTATGGTGATGTGGTACGTCCTCCCTCCTTCTTTTCACACCACTTTCCCGAAATCCTTATTTGCTTTTTTTAAGGTACATATCATGCGGGTCAGGCAACGGCAATGCCTATGGGCTCGCAGCGGTCGGCGCCGTGTCATTCCCCGTACTGTTCTTTGCGAGGCTGTATTGGCCAGGACCGCCGATGACGATTATAGTGCTTTGTGTTACGTGTATGTTGGTGAGTCGAATTCGGTTTGTGGGTTCTGTGGATAGTGATACTGAGGGCGCGTGGCGAAGGTCATTGGTTATTCGTATCAAGGCGTGCATCAGGTTGTACCTGGATCACCTGGGTTTGGGTTTTCGGTTGCTTGGGTGAGTTCCTAGCATCAGTCTTCAGATATCCATAATGTGTATATTTTCTCCCTCAGCGACGTTTCGTGCTCGTAACTGTAGGTGTATTTGCTGCATTGTAAGCTCGTGTCTCTGCACCTCGCATCACCCTTGAGACTTAACCCATATTCA
Organism: Tephrocybe rancida; assembly: GCA_018858115.1. Lineage (NCBI taxonomy): Eukaryota > Fungi > Basidiomycota > Agaricomycetes > Agaricales > Lyophyllaceae > Tephrocybe > Tephrocybe rancida. Next base: position 5,705 of record JABCKT010000033.1, read on the forward strand.
CATCTCCAGTGTCATGTCGTTCCTACCACCAGCCACGACAATCCGGCGTTATCAGCGCAACGTACTATCAACAACCTCAGGCGAGATTGGCGCCATCTACTGCGCCATTGTCAGCTTTGCGAACATACGCAATGAGGAGGCTATAGATGAGATCAATCAGAGCTTGAGCGCTATTAGGAGCAAGCTTATCCGGTCTAAGGTCCTTCGGACCAATGCAGTTTATGAGGTGGACTTTCTATTCCTACGCTGAAGATCAGGGCTGATCTGGTTATTGGATAATAGTTCTCGTTTAGGGGAGCGTGGCCGGCGGAGAGGTATCATATGCTTTGGGATATTCAGCTGTGAGTTTCAGTTAAATAGTTCAAACGTGTTGCTCAAAGCGTGTTGCTCAACGTTGGGCCAGACAAATCACGTATAGCTTGTCCCATCTTACCTCTGTTTTCAAGCATCTGGAGCCCGCATGGGCTCGTGCATTGCTGCGTCGGACTAGGTTCAATGACACCGACTTCCAAGGAGACATTTTATCTGTTATGAGTCCGTCCAGTTTCTCGACATCGTTGTCTTTTCTTACTCACACTATATCTGTCCCTACAGCCATGATATCAACCGCGCTCCGCTCGGGTTCAGCACTGCCCCAGATATCGCCATGTCCCCTCCTTGATAGATTCACTTTGCAATACCACGGGCTTGAAATCATTCATAAAGAATCGGAGGAGGACTACGGGCTCCCGCGGACACTCACACTCGAGACCCTGCAGAACGAACAATATATGTGCGCCGTCTCTTCCTTCTCCGAGTGACCTCCCTTGACATTCATACAGGTTCTTCTGCGTGGGCGTGACGACTGCATACGGGCTTATGATGCGCCTCGATCGACTAATGGTCGCAGCGAAGGAAATCGTGGGCGAGCAGTACCATATCCATGGTATTGGTATTGGGCATGCTGGTCGGGCGTATACGAAGGCGAGCGAGTTTGGGGCGGGGTCTGGGACTGCCACCGCTGTTCATTTTAGGCCATCACAGGAGGTCTGAAGGTCGATGAGACCAAAAAAGGTTGGTTGATCAGCGATGAATGGACATTTCGACTAATTCGAGGGTTTCACGCTGCCCGATCGGCACATATGGAATATTGGACGACCCCAGTACTCATCGTCGAGGTGGCCTGATCTGCTTCAGCTCAGGGGCCAGGCTCACCGATATCATTTTGTCTTGAGCCATGACCACAGCGTCTATATAAGCGTCGCTTCATTCCAATATGTCTGCCTCCTCATTTGGGCATCGTCAATAACTACGAGCTTCCAAGTGTAACGCTCCATCCAACTTCATTCAAGTTTAAATTAGACAATTGTGCCGTTGAAGATTCTCAGTTAGGTAGACAGGTGCGCGCTCAATTACCTTTGAGAACAAGAATAAGGTGTACTTACCTTGTTTTAATTATATTTGCAAGGGTAGGGGTCAAATTCTCTTCAGGTGTAGCGGTTCTCCTGCGGAGACAGCCAGTTCCAGGACATATAATTAAATCATTCCTAAAATATGGAAAGCCGAACTACCACGCAGCAGCCTCGGCGGAGTGTAGGTCTATGAATGCCGGGGAGCCGTACATGCCCTTAGCAGGACGAGATATGGGAAAATGCAGTGGGTCAGCGCTCAGCTGCTGAAAGTGAAAATAAAAGATAGTGGGTCAATATTGCCAAGAGTAAGAGGGGGAGGGATATTCGGCCGGACATGATGATTGAGGGGGAAGACAGCTAGTTGTGTACCAATGAAGCACTGACGACGGCATCTTTCACTACCTTTTATGCCTCTTGGTAGTAGGACTGCCCGGCCAGGCTAACGCTGGCCACCAAGGGTGCCGCTTTTTCCCATTTTGTTTTCTCTAGTGAACCTCTCAACTTGTTGACCCTTGAGCTGATGATGTATCGATGATGTTTTATCAATGATTGAGCCCGCAAAAAATCAAAAGACTATTTCCTTGGCGTTTCCCAGCCTGTCCGACAACTCCCCTCAACATCGTTCGCCACAGCTACCCTCAGGTTCACTACTGCCAGCAGATATTCACTGCGCCATTCATATCCGGGAACCAGTGGGACGTATATTTATCAGCCTATCATCGACTTTCACATTTGTCTTTATCAGTCCTACTCGTTTTAACTAGCAGTTCGTTCAGTTCAAGTTCGTGACTAGCAGCCGCCAAACACTTGCAGGACAAAAACGTCCCATCTCACCTCAAGTATCAGTCGCACAGCTGACCCCCGTCCATGTAGACAGTTCAGACTCTGCCTCGGCGCCTTGACTATGTATGGACCAAGTTTAAAAGTAATAACACGACTGTCTAATGTTAGCAACAAATGGAATTTTCAGTGCCGCCTTCAGCGCTTATCAAGCTGTCAGCTAGGATCCGGGATAGCTGTCCACACTGCCTCTTGACCCTCGTAAAGACGGATTCTGCATCATTCTCGGTGGTGGCTCTGTACCATTCATTCGACATTCACAAAACACCTGCCTTACCAGTTCTTGTGCACTTCTTGAACCTTTATGCAGCCTACATTCTCCGACCAAGCTTCGCTTGAACGTGTTCGGCATTTGCAGGCAGCCCTCGACAACAAAGTCTTGTACCGCCAACTTTTACGCACTCGAGGCACGGATGCTCAAAATTTGCTTGACTTTTTCCAGTCTGTAAGCTTCTGAGTCATTTGAGTCATTGAAGATGTGATTAATGACCTTTAAGCTTCTAGATACTTCCGATCTGGACGCAACCTTTCGTCGACGCCTCGTCATAGCTATGCAGCGACTTTCCAAGAAGTCTGGCCTTTATCCTGTCTGTTATGAGCTTAGGGGTGTCGAATTAGAGAACGAATACCCTGTTACTGCCGGTGGATTTGCCGATATATACAGGGGAGTGTTTGAGGGACAGGTCGTGTGTCTAAAAACGATCCGTGTCTATCAAGACACTCAGCTCGAACATTTTCTAAAGGTGTGCCATTGGTGATTTGACAATCGGTGCCTCGATGTCCAACGTGATCATCTAGCAATTCTCGAAAGAGGTCATCCTCTGGGCTCAACTAACTCACGCAAACATCCTTCCGACGTACGGGCTCTACCGTTTTCGTAATAGAATTTGCCTAGTCGCACCATGGATACAAAATGGCGACATCGGTGTCTATCTGAAGCGTAACCCTACAGTCAATCGCATATCACTCGCAAGTTCGTTCCATACTTGATAATTCACTGGGCTAACCCAAACTGCAGGCCTCTGATGTGGCCCAAGGTTTGCTGTACCTCCACGAGAATCATATCATACACGGTGATTTGAAAGGAGTAAGTATCCGAAATCTTCCATTTACAACTTGTATACTCTGACTTATCACCATATGAACACAGCCCAATATCCTAGTAGACGATGCAGGAAGAGCACGGCTCTGCGATTTTGGTATATCATGCATATCTGATCCAGAGATCGTTGCTTGGACTTCCCAATCATCCATGTCGTCCCATGGTGGGTCTCTTCGATGGCAGGCGCCCGAGTTGTTTGATTTGAATGACGACGAACCGGTAAAGAACACCATAGCCAGCGACGTATACGCTTTTGCGTGTGTCTGTTACGAGGTGCGTCCTTGTCATTGATCGCCTTCAAGAATCCATTATCCTAATGCAGATATTAAGATATACACCAACAATGTCCCGTTCTATCATATTTCTCGCGATGCCGCTGTGATGCTGCAGATTAAGCTCGGAAAACGCCCTCTACGGCCGCCGCAACAAAGCTCAGCATGGCTAGAATGGGGGCTTACGGAAGATATTTGGCTACTCCTACACGATTGTTGGAAAGAAGATATCACCCATCGGCCTTCCGTTGAGACCGTCATCAAGAGGCTACAATTGCAGTCACTAAACAAAGTGATAGATTATTTGGGAGTTGAACGTCTCCTATCTCCTGTTGGAGCAGTGCCGGCTGGGCACCGCAGCATCGCGGGTGCAGCTCAACAGGCACTCCCCGTTGGAGGCACCCCACACGTCTCCACTATTTGCTTTCGCAGAAGAATGAGTGAACCACTGGATGCAGCATCTATACCAATACTCGACAGGCTCCTCCATGACGGAACACCGGGCACGCCGAGAGAGCTAGCCAAGACACTAACAAGGCGTGAGTTGTAGTAACTCTCTGATAACAATCAAAGTCTTATATATTCCCGCCAGACTTAGGTGCACCCATTCCTCAAAATGTCACGACCCATACACCCATTCAATCCTCCCAATTCGGCCTGCTTGTCCCCAGAGCCCCAGGAGGTCATTACCAATACCTTCACACATGGACGGCTTGAAGCCATTCACGGAGGAGACGAATTTTTCAACAGCCTTCTTCGACCCCAATTATACATACAGTTATTTCTATCCCACCTCACATTACTATCCCACTTTACCCGAACCCTTTGCATCAGACATTTTAGGCACCAAAGAGCCACAGTTCATGCCACTGGAACCAGTTGAACATCTCCCCGATCGGGCCGCAGCATCTATATTTATTCATAGGGAACGACGCCTACAGGGCGAGTACGATATGATTCGGATGCTGTACTAATCATATCCACCGTCCAATCCTCGATAAAATTTCCGTTCACCGCCAGTGGCGCAATTAACGACGAAGGCCATCCGGAAATGTTATGTATTCATAGACAAAGCTCGAGGAATAAATACGGGTTAAATACACTTATAAACCGCGGTCCACCTTTAGGAATCATAGGATACATCTTTGGAGATATTACCTGCCCCTCCGCGACCACTAGACTCGTACTCCCCATGGCCATGAATATGAACATGGTGCTCAACAGGAGGATCAGGAGATGCTGTGATATTTGCGGCACCACCACGTCCTGTGGAATGCCTGTCAACAAACGTCAATCGAGTGCCGCAAGAATAGAACAAGATGGACGTGCAATGCAGCTTGATGTCCGTGAACCTTCCTCTCCTCCTCATCAGCGACGTACGCCTCACCCACAGTTCCGGGAAGGATATTCCCAGCGCCTCCACGACCCGTGGAATGCACGACACCAGGCCCACGAGAGCGAGACCTTGACTGAGTCTGTAGGATGTTGCCAGCGCCACCGCGGCCCGACGAGAACTACTACGAGGTCAACAAGTAGCATAACATATCGACAAGTAAGTAACGTACAGGTCCGTCGGCGACGGCGGCGACGTGGGTACGAATCACTTCACTCTCCTCTGCGATGCCAGGCTCCACAATCGAAGCTACAGTGGGGTCACGAGAAGGTGAACGAATGTTGCCTGCGCCTCCACGGCCAGTGGAGAAGTTCTGGAAGCCCGTGTTAGTTTATCTATAGACAAAGGCGTGAACTAAATAAAGAACTGCTTACCTTGAGGGGAGAAGTTGGAACAGCTTCTCTGCCTCGAGAGACCGAGAAATCGTCAGGACCGTCCGTGGGTCGGGCATCTCTAGAAGCGGAAGCTTGGCGAATGTTTCCTGCTCCACCGCGACCAGAAGATTGCTGTATCGATGACGAAGATATGCTCAGATTGCGCTATCTCTGAGCAAGAGTAGAAATCAATAGAACTCACGTAGACGTCACGGCCACGCGATTGGGATCGATCTGCAGACATACTGCAGTCTGCGACTCGATATACTGTATTGTGAAAGTGGGGTTTATGAGGGCGCTGTCATAAAACGTGTCAAAGCAGCTTCCTTTAAATGTGGAGGATAAGTGGGGCAGGTGCCAGGCACTGACGTGATAAGCCTAATTTGGGTGGGTGTGTTATCCAAGTGTTATCTGGCATAACCTGACATAACTCAATAATAAGTGAATCCTCCTACCTGGGGCACAGCCCTGCGTTTAGAGCATTTCAGAAAGTAGATAAAACGCAGAGTTAAACTCACCACAAGTCAGCGTTGCGATCTGAGAGGAGTTGAATTGAGCAAATTAATTAACTTCCGCTGACACTGCCACAGCATCGGCTCGGATGACGCACAGGTCCGGGGCCGACTTATCCAAGTCACAGCTTATCACCTCGCTTGGAGGGATCTTGATGAATGAGCGCAAGATTGAACTTGAAATTTTTGAGCCTAGGTTCTGGCGCTTGAATGGTGTATGTACTACCGCTGCAACCAGGTGATCCGGATTTTATTCACGATACACCTATAGAATCAAGCTACGAAGAATCCTTCTAAGAATCGGACGAACTCATTAATTATTTTATGTGAGAAAGCTGTGAGTTTGTTGTGAGTTTGTTGTAAAGAAATTTGAATGCCACTACAGCGCTAATCATTAGCTGGATAGCCTTTGACCACGGTGCAGTTGCACTTCAATTTCAATTCATAGATTGTCCAGTCCCGGTCCAGTCTGAGGCCGAGGCCAGTTCCGGAAACACTGAAGGCCGGTTTCCGATCATGATCTTCAACATCGGATCACGACAACGAACGCCCGAAATTCTTTTGAACTTCAACGCTTCCAGCCAAACTTCCATCATGATCATCTTGCATTGTTCCATATCCGACTCTGCTGCGACCTCTGATGTCTACCGTTTATCCCTAACTTGGACCCGTTTGATTCCTATCCGGCATGCCACACGAAATCCACATAGCACGATCAAGCCTTGTGCGATCATGCCCATTGTCGCTAAGTATCACAGAAAGGAGGTACGACGTGATGAATCTGTCTAGGAGAGACTAACTAAGTATTCTGCGATATCTCGTCGTCGGCTGCTGTATAGCAGCTAACGTGACATCCTTACTGTCTGTCTAGAGCATCTGAACACCACCAGCACCTTTGTAGTCTGAGCCCAAAGGATTCGGACATGTCTTGCCAAATTTATCTACATACGAAATTTCTTCCTCGACAGCGTCTACATGCAACCGTATTCCATTTGCACTAGTACTTCTATCTCTTCATGGATATATACCTTCCGTTCGCATCGTTTCAATAAGACGAGCCCCTCGTGATGTCATCGCTCTAACTGGGACTCTATGGAAACGCTCCCGCGCTCTTCGCCGAAGACAGCATCATGTGGCGTTCTCAGTTAATGCTGATGCTCTTCCCCTGGAAACCTCTCCCTCTCACTGTAATTCTATACCTGGGGCGTTCAGTATAAGTAGAGTTATGCCCGACCGTCTTGAGTCTCTTCACTTCTGCTGGTCGGAAGCACCCCTCTCTCTCACCACCACAAACATCTATATCATTGACGTCGCCCCACGCTTAACACGATAACCTTGCTCATCCCAACCTCAACAATGAAATTCTTCTCCGCTCCTACCATTGCCATATGCCTCGTCTCGGCGGCTCTATTGGTCAACGCAAGACCACTTCCAACCTCTGCGCAGCTGGCACGCCGTGCACCAGCTGAGCCTAGCGAGGGGGCTGTCTACGCTCGTCTCCTTGCAGCGCGCGATCTCGAAGGTGCCGAATTTGAGACGCGTGGCTTGCTCTCTAAAGTGGGTTCAAAGCTGTCTGGTTGGAAAAACAAAGTTTTCGGGCCGAAGAAGGACATCAAGGCGACAGCTGACGTTGGGAACAACAGGCCAGAGACCCCAGTTGGCCAATCCCGGCCGTTGACTGCAGGACGCCACGATGACTACTTTGGGTACGGCATATTCTATCTGAGGATCCCATTAGTCTAACGCGGTTAATTCGCAGACATTGGCAGACTATGGTCAACGGTGTCGATAATCCTGCCGCAGGGAAGGGGAAGCGCGATGTCCTATTGAGCGGAGCTCTCGAGGACCGCGATTCATTATCCAAAGTCGAAGCTAAGATATCTGGGATCAAGGACAAACTCACCGGGCCAAAAAAGGATACACAGACGAAGTATGATGTGGGGGAAAACAAGCCAGAAACCCCGGTTGGTGAATTCCGCCCACTCACTGCTGGACGCCACGACGATTACTTTGGGTGAGCCTTATCAATACTTATCATGACCATCCTGCTAATACGTTCAAATCAAGCAACTGGCAGGCCATGGTCGACGGTGTCGATAACCCTGCCACCGGGCGTGGTGGAAGACGGGCCTGATCAAAGTCTTAGAACCGCGAGCCTCTTTGTCTGTCGAACTTGTACCCTATTTGTATCGAGGCCGGCACATGGCCTGGCCTTTAGAATGCCCGTATTTTGGTGACCTTCGTGTGAATTGGGCCTTTCTGCAATGACACTGATAGCTTTCCTTTTGTGATATAACACTTTGGCAAAGCTACTATTGAGGGTAGCAAATGCTATAACCGGCATCCGGATGGCCTCCCCTCGATGACACTTGGGAAAGCTATATTTTCTCTACGACTCAGCCGGTTGCATCGTTTTAGCAGAGGATTCTAGACGCTGCTGCTAAACGCTTGATACGGATCGCAACAAGTTTCACCACCCAAATCCAAGTATATTAACTACGACGCTACGATATCCATGATTGATCACAAATACGCAAATCCAAGAAACAAATACCAATCATCATGAGACTGTGAAGAGACTGCTGGCCGCCGCTGTCGCCGAGCAGGAAAGTCCTTGACGGCGATATATGAGTTGGGAGTGGCGTTGATCTCGGCTAGCCCGCCTTGTAGTTCTCGACAACCGATTGGGTATTACATCACGCTTTTGGGACCCGAAACATTTCTACGACACCGGGATCAGATACGTAGACATGTTGTTAAAATCGTAGATGATACACACCTGGAAGATGTTGAAATTCTTTGTGAAGATCGGCACTTGGGTATTTTTGTCGAAGAGGCCAAAGAATGACCCATCTGCGCCCGCGTTGACATTGAGCGCCGCATCAGCTTTGATACACCCATCAATGCTGGCGCTGGTGGCCGTGCTGACACGGGTGTTGGTGTTGGCGCTGGCGTTTGTGCTGGCACGGGTGTCGGTGCTGTTGCTGGTGTCTGTGTTGTCGCTGGTGTCGGTGCTGGCGCTGGTGTCTGTGTTGTCGCTGGTGTCTGTGGTATCGCTGGTGTCCGCGCTGTCGCTGGTGTCCGTGATGTCACTGGTATCCGTGCTGTCACTGGTGTCCGCGCTGTCGCCGGTGTCCGCGCTGTCACTGGTGTCCGTGGTGTCACTGGTGTTCGTGGTGTCACTGGTGTCCGTGGTGTCACTGGTGTCCGTGAAGTCACTGGTGTCTGTGTTGTCACTGGTATCCGTGGTGTCACTGGTGTTCGTGAAGTCACTGGTGTCTGTGTTGTCACTGGTATCATTGGTGTCACTGTTGTCCGTGAAGTCACTGGTGTCTGTGCCGTCACTGGTGTCCGTGGTGTCACTGGTGTCCGTGAAGTCACTGATGTCTGTGCTGTCACTGGTATCCGTGAAGTCACCGGTGTCCCTGCGGCCGTTTCCGGTTTCAACAGATGCTGAGGCGGCAGCGGCAGCGTTCAGGGTCATTGTAACGGAAGCACTGGCATCGAGGTCAAGGAAAATAGTTGCCTTTGCGGCACCGCCGAGAGCAGAGACGCCAAGGTCCAGACGTGGTATGAGATGAGCTGAAACCACCGCGGTTGAGGCAAGCGAAGGGCTGACGGAGAGCTTCAAGGCTAGATAGTAAGTTGCCCTTCAGATGGAGAACATGTGAGGTGAAATGAAGGGTACGTACGCGCTGTTCCGGGAGTAAAAGAGCCACCAGATTGTTGATTTGAGCCAGGTGGGAAGAAGAGTTTCGCGTTGTTAACAGTGTACGATAAGTCAACGTTGGTGTTCACATTGATGTCGACTGTCGCGGTTGCCTGACCTAAAATCTTGAAAGTTGGCCCAAGGGAAAGGATCCTTTGCACAATTCGTCAGCAACGACAAGGTACAGCAACACGACTCATACCCCGGGAAGTCGAGACCTGGAATTCCGGTCTCGAATAAAGTTATCTGGCCCGAATCGGCCTTTCCGTTCACGTTCCCTACAAGTTGTAAAGTCCCATCAAGTTCCGCATCGAGGCCAGCGTAGACGCCAAACGCAGTTAATTTTGGAGGTACGACTGTGCCCGCAGCAGCGACGCCGAGAGAAATCACAGCGTGGGCTTTCGTCTCCATGCTAGCCGAGAGCGAGGCCTTGATTGCTGGTGGTCCGTTGCATGACACAGATTGAGAGAAGATGGGGAAGTTCTTGGCAACATCGAGTGGGGGTAGGGATGTGGTGGTAGATTGGTCGAACGAATTGAACTCTGTCGAACTTTATTAGCCAATGGTTTCGGAGAGTGGGTGGGCCACTCACTTGCGAAAGCATCCTCAACGAATTTAAAGAGGCCACGACGGTGATGCGTTGTGCTCCGGCGTCGACGAGAGCTTGGGGGTGTTACTGTCAAATTCCCTTCTGCTCCTGGGACATTAGACCCTTGTATTGCGATGGAGACATCCCCGTTTCTATGAATAATGTCAAGTAATCCACTTAGAGTTATCAGACTAGATGGATATGAATTCTCACGATGTAGGGTCAACAGCCGCAAAATTTGTGTCAAGTGCAAGTGCCTGGACTTTAACAGGGGCATCTTTACGGCGAACGAGTCGACGAGCGATATCTGCCGGGATGGATTGGTCATCGGGAACCCATGCCCTAGCCACGCGTGCAAATGCACTTTTTCCACACTACTCAGGACTGTCAGAAAACATAATAAACACGCGACACAGGACGTACATTCTCAGGAAGGCGGACAAGCTTTCCTACGGCCCCATTACTTTGAAACAAATGGTCGCATCCTGCACCATTTGTATCATCGCTGCTACACACGAGCCGGATGTTCTGAGAGAGAGAATCGGGAGAGCAGTCGAGGATAGTCCAACCCGCAGCTGTAGTGATATCGGAGATTGCGTCCGGAGAGCCCCACTAAGGTGATACGTCGTCAGCTTAAAAATGATATGGTATAAGGCGGAACTTGCGATCTTCATAGACCCGGACGCTGTCAGGGCAGCAGCAGAGTTCGGCAGGTCATAGAAACATTCACCCTGGAAACAAGGTTTAGACCAGTCGTTAAGAGTAGCGTAGGCGAATAAATTCTGATGAATAAGTAGAACAGAAAGCAGGCTCAAAGTGGACAAATGTTTGAAAGTGAATGATGGCATGTTAAAGGAACGGAGTAGAAACAACGAATGTAATGAAAGAAAAAACTGCCAGCCCGGGCAAGGAAATTACGAAGGTAGAGAGGAAGTGAAAATGAGAATAGATGGTGGCATTGAACATACTGAGAATATGTAGTAATACCAAGGCTTGGCTCGTTGTTGGACCGTCAGACGCCGAGAACAGTGTTGTTAAGGTAATACACAGCGCATTCATTCCCCACATGGGCCACCTTGACGTGTACTGCATGTGACAGCGTAAATCGAACTCTTCGACCATGAAGTGTGGTGTCAAGCTGCTAGGACGTTGAGCTATTACTCCGGGAAGTCCAGTAGAACTGCACTAACCACTGGTTCAGTGTCCCATGCTTCATGCATCAAAACGCGAGACAGCTGGCGGCGGAATTTAGAGCCGTTTCCGCCCTATTGCAGTTTCACGAGGAGACTTCAAGAAAGTTGATCCCAGGCAGGTGCACAACTACACAACTGACATAGACTTTATATTGAGGGATTCAGAGTGTAATATGCACACTTACCATTTTATTTGGGAGGTAGCAAGTCAATTTAAAGCTTGAAGAACTAGAATGAACCCCTGAAGTCTGAAGACAAAAGAAATGGAAGAATCAAAAGACTTGAGGTTCTGACAATTTGATCTTCAGTCCATCACAAGTACACATCATGACGCATGATGCGTGACAAATCAAATCTGACTTGGCCACCAACTCGGATCCGAGAACTTGAATTCGAACGTCCACCTTGTCTTGACAGGGCCGACCCCGACTTGCCCTGTGTACCCGATGAACCATGCTGGATGCTTGAAGGTCACCTCTTGCAACGTAGGTTAAAGTCAGTGATTTCATTCAAATCTTGCTGTGACATCGGCATATTTGATTGAAGCAACTCCTTACGATTTATTGTTAATATTAAAAGCGTCAGTCCCTGCAGGAAGCAAATAAGAAGTACCCTTTAAGTCAGTAGAAGCACCGTGTTAGTCCACATAAACTCACCGCATTTCGTTTCGTGAATTTGGTATTGTGGAGGCCCGCCGTCTGGAATCAGCTTCGTTACTTTAGCGCCGGTAAACCACTGGATGCAGTATGTTGTCAGATCTGAATCGCTGCAGTCTCAGCTCTCAGGAGGGCTCACGATATAATGGCCGTTTACATGGTCCCCGTAGTTCACCTTGACATTGCCTGTCTGAGAATGGAACTTGAAGCCCGCAGTCAAGACCGCCTGCCTGCCGGGCGGCACTGTATACGTGATTGACTTTGTAGTATCGCTGGTCTTTGTCGTCGAGGAAGACAACCCGCCGCCGATGGAGATGCCCATGAAACTGACACCGAGATTCGCGTCCACATTCGTGGTTTCTGATACTGAGGTCGATCCTCCTAGAGTTACGGAAGTAGGTGTCGTCCCGCCAGCGCAGCTGAATCGTTCGAGTCAGGATTTTCAACATTGAGACAAAGGCCTCAGACGAACTTCAGCTGAGGACTGCCCAGATTTTTGAAAATGATCTTGTCTGGGTTGTTCTTGATGTTCACCTGTCGGGAAAGAGACCGTTAGTGCTGAGCTGCAAATATTGGTTAATAAGGCCAGTCACCAAAGTGCATCGATCCGCACGTTGAACATTTTTTGATCCTGGTTTGTACATTGTCAGCGATGCTATTGTGAAGTTACGGCGGCAAGGCAGCGTACCCGCAGCACCGGGACAGGATAACAGGAAATCCTTGTCGGTTATGGGTTTGTCTTTGGCTTTGCTTTTGCCTCGTGCAACGAGGTCGTGCTGGGATTGCTGTGCTGGTAGCGCACATGCGAGGGTGGATGCTACAAGGAGGATGAGGAAGTATTTCATGTTGATTCGCAGTGGCTTTACACTAAACGTCCAGCGTTATAGTGAGTTAATGGTCCCTGTTGTCAAAGCGAGGCAGAATTCTATTTGCCTGCTGCTTATATCTTTATACACCATACACCCACGCCAGAGGCTGTGGCTATGGGTTCTCGAAGCTGAAACAAGATACAGTGTCGACAATGAGTGCATGCTTCGTTGACGCTCAGCTACCGCAGTGAACCACAGTTGTAGAGTGGAGCCGGCTTAGAGACCAGTTATGGCTAGGAAACAGTGTATGACGCACGATCTAAGTAATTCTGAGACCCGAGATCCCCAGATACTGACGCTTTGCTTGGAAAACCTCAGAACTTCCACGAAGGTAGGAGCGGTGTCTAGCAGTGCCACTGGTGATGAAGAGTAAGCAGGTGATCGATGATCAGTTGACAAGCAGACTATGCTTCGAAAAATGGCTCAAAATCTGATGAGAGTAATTGTCGTTCTGGAGCGATTATCGCAGCCTCATGACTGCAACTTCCAAGACAAGCTTTGGACAGGGAAGGCTCTTGGCGCCTCTGCTTTATTGAGAAAGCCCTTGAGGGAGGAACGTAGGCAGTGTTCTGAGCATGAGACGACTCAAAAAGTACGCGGAGGGAGTTTAAGATGCAACGCTTTGTTGGCTGTTGGCGACGGCGCAGTAGAGGAAAGTGGAGATAAACACAAGTCGGACTAGAGTCTAAGTCGGACGGACAATTCTTCCTGTTTCCTCTTGTTGGCAGTCCATATTCCATATTCGAGTCCGCTCCATCAGGTTCATTTCTAGATCTGGGGAGATAGGCATTGGGCTTCAGATCGCGTTACAGACTTTCTGAGTAAGTAGTGGGCTAAAATAGGCTAGAATATAAGAAAGTATTAGAGTGATATCTCGAAGAAGTTTGGGAGAAAATAGAATGGTCTAAATACAGGAACTTGTTGCGCCAAGAAAGAATTGATTCGGAGCTCAAATGGTATCGGCAACATGCGCCTTCCTACTATTTTCTCCCCCCCCCCCCGATCATCCCAATCCATATATGTCACTCCAAACGTCCGCTGTTCTGGGTTCTAGTCACCGTCAGGCTGACACGCTCCTTCCATCTGATACATCAAGAAGTTTCCCTCCAGAGCCTCAATTGGCCATAGTGACATGCCTCCTCATGTTTACGACGCTTGCTGATCCTGACGAGGCCTTGACTCATGCGCTCAGCTTTGCCTACCACTCGTACCAAGATTCAAGGTCGCGTGGATATGTACATCCAAATGCCACCCTTTGCGGCCCACCAGCGTCAGACCATCTTAATCTTACGAACTACAATCTTGCTATAGATTCAACAGTTTTCTGGACTTCGGTCATGCGATATACTTCCTCTCGAACGACCCATAACCACTGCGATATTAACTGTGTTGGAAGCTTTATGCCCACTTGATACTATAAGCTCACTTCCCGTTCTTGTCTTCCCCCTTTGTGTTACATAAAATTTAGCAACTCTACATAACTATGCGACCTAGATGACTCCTATCCCGGTTCGTAATGCCTTGTCCATGGAGATTTACATTCTAAATAAAGCTATAACGGCCTTATCTACTGGTTTCTCCTGCCACCAGAGGAAGGTATTCACCGAAACGTGAAACTTCGGGGCAGTAAACGGTTAACTGGACCCCGAGAGCCCACTTTCGAGGTGTGGCGTCCGAGACCCCGCAAAAGTTGCAACACCCCTGAGTACGCGACGGGACGTACGGCATCCTGACGCCCAACACTTCTCTAAGTTTGAACCGTTGTCCGGAGCCAAGTCTCGTCTAGACTTGCGCGAATACGTGGATGGTGGGCTCTGGATTTAGTCTGGCCCTGGAGAATATCACGGCAGCATCACTGATACTGCCTTCCTATTCGGAGATAGAGCCTTCCACAAAAGTTGTCTGAATTGCAGGACTGCGGACGTTCGTCAACTCATATCAGACTGTCGTTATGGAGTGTACGATACTTTTTTTCCGAATAAACGCCTCTATATGTGAGGCTGACTGTACATGGTCTAGCGACCTTATTCATCCGCTGTAAAACGAGACTTTGCGCGTAGACGGGGCCCGATCTTGTGGAAGATGAAACTACACGAGGAAGACTGTCAGCAGACCTGAAAGGGCTGATAGCAAACACATGACTGACGGTAGAGGTGTCATCAATGTGGTCAGTCCTGCCAGTAACGCCGTCGCACCGACAGTGCCTAATCTTGAGTACATGGAGCCAGCAAAGATCGGAAAGACAGCTGCGAATGAAGAGCGGAGAGCACTATTGGCAGCCATAGCTGACGCAGCAATTGGTCGATAAGCCGTGACAAGATAGGTGAATGTTGAAGTAAAGACGAAATAGATCCCTGCTCCGAATGGAACAGAAGCTATTATCGGGATTATCCAGTGCACGGAAGGATAGGTAGAGAAGGCTAGACAGAAAAGGCCTGAGGCTGGGTGTTAGCGATTTTAGACCAGTACGTCGAATTGATCTTCTAACCGAATGGTACAAGTACGCCGCCAAGTTTGCCCATGATAAGGCGCGTCTCAGGTGGTGCCCGCCCACCATGCATAGTCGCTTCGCGTTCAAACAACCTTCATTGAGCCAATTGAACAAACGGCCATAGGATAAGTACGTCAGGAAACGTACCGGTTCCAGAACGGCTGAGAGGAGATTGCCAATATCATGCCAAACCCTATGCCGAGGAACGTCTGTCCAGTAGACTGCATATCAAACCCGCGCTGGTCGCGAAAGATGATAGGAAAGGCTTGAAAGGCAAGATATAAGATCCCTAGGATCAAAGCGGTCCTGAGGCGGTCGTCAGTTACGTCGGATAACTTCTTCGGTACTAGCGCTGTAGAAGACTCACGCACCAAAGGTTAAGTAGGAGTGCCATCCGGTCGAACATCATTAATTCTGAGAATAAAAGTAAATTTCAAGGTAAGGATAAAATGCAGGTAGAGGGTACATACGAAACGGCCTGTAACAGCTTATCGTGATCGCAGTGAGTAAGCTACTGCTGTCTCGATCCAACGGTGCCCAATACGCCGCAATTCCTGTGGTTGCCCGTAGACTGGAAAGAGAGATAGTTGACGAGTCAGGGTCATTCAAGTCAAGGAAATGCAGCTGGATTCACCGACGAGCTTTCCTCTTGAGCAAGACTGGAACGTAGGTTTCGGGAACAAGCTATGAACAAAGGTAAGCGACACTTCAAATAAGAAAACATCTAAACACCCACTGTGAATAAAGCAATGTACTGCACAAACACCCATATAGCTTGTATTCGGAATGTCCAACGCCAATATAGGTTCTGGCGTAGGTGATTAGAACCGCGGTGGCGTCGACAAGGCTTATTATCCTTACTTGATTGATGAACCTAAAATCGAAATGATGAGTACTGTCCCGACACGCAAGAAGCCTCAGTCCTACCCGCTAAGCAATGGACCGAGGACTGGGCCGATGAAGGGGCTGATGGTGTAAAGAGCCATAGGACTGGGAAAATGAAGAGTTCGACGATTTCGGTCATCGTCAGGTAAAAAAGAAGATCCACAACGCACTTGGCGACAGTGGAATCGGAGAACAGATCACTGATACTTCCCCCTGCAACGCTAAGGAAGGCTGCACCGCAGAAACCGGCTATGAAGCGAAAGGCGAGGAACACGCCTGTATCGCTGCCTGATGAGATTCTGAGTAAGAAACATTGGGCTGAGAACTCACCGGCATTGGGTGCAAACGCGACGGGAAAGGTACATACGAAGAAGAGTCCGTATGAGATACGATAAACGATGTTTCTTCCGTACACCTCTGACAGAGGGCCCACGAGCAAAGGACCTAGACCCAGTCCTTCGACAAACAAACTCAGAGACAGGACAGAAACCAGATGGGAAATGTCAAATTCGCGTGCAACACTGTCTTGAGTAAACAGGGCCTGTCAATGTCATCCGGTGAATTATCATCCAGCATATGACCTCGTTATGACCCACCATGGATGAAGAACTGGTGACACAGAGCGAAGCACAGCTGATGGCGAATACGGCAGCCCACTTCCTGATTGCTGGTAGTTCTTGTGGGTGCTCATGGAGCTCGAGGTGAACACTGAAGGCGTCAAAGGATAGATCCTCCTTTGTTCCTGGCATTCCTTTCACTACCCCGGGGTTGGGGAGCTGGTGGAGAGTGGCTGTGGATGCAACAGACATGAGAGCCGCTGTGAGAGTGAAACCCCACTCTGTATAAAGGTGTGGGTAAAGAAGGTAAAGAAGGGGGCTTGACCACAGATCCCATGAGCTACGTTCACATAAGGTTGGATATTTTCAGCATACATGGATAAAGAAATAATGCGCACATGGTCGCGACCTGGCGATCGGGGCTTTCTGCGGCAATGGCGGCCCTTGCCGGCGGTTCGAGGCTTGATTTTCCCCCTTGTGGACCGATCACATCGATCCCCCGGCTTCCGATCCCCCGGATGCAAAAAAAAAAGTACGTTGGTGCCTGTGAACTCTTATGCATTGTGCAAGACTCAAGTAAGATCATGGTGTGCAGGCTTTGCCTATTTCCTCTGTATACTCAGACGACCTATTCCTTCATCTGAACGCCAAACAAACACTGTTTCTGGGTGATGGAATTTGCAAGTTGTACATGAAGTTAGACCATTTCTCCTCTTTGTCGGACGCCCACTGCAATGGAGATCCGCTTGATAAATCTACATATGTACTATTTACTCCGGACTACATCATACTGATCGATCCAAAGATCAAATCCTGAGCAGTATTGAATAAGGAGAATATCAATCGAAGCATTATATGGCTCTGGCCTCAGTCCATAATATTCCACTATACTTACGGGCGTTGAGCTTTAGGCGATCGTGGCGCGTTGCATTCATTTCGCTGTTTTGGCAATGGAAGCACTACTGCCTATCCTGAGCCGCTCTAAGCGCTAGACTTCGATGATGGTGTACCTCTGTCACTGTCCTCCTACAATTGATGCCGCCGGACCAACGCCGGACATTCAAACATTCAACCTATTCACTGTTTTTCTCCAAGCTATGTACTTACAGGAACAGAGTGAAACAATATTTTTGGTAGCACACGAGCCCATGTCCCTTGGTTGTTTCCACCTCCAAAACAATATAACTCAGTCTGATACTCGAATGCATCGCGATATAGTCAGTGCCAAATGTTCAAGAGATGTACATACACAAGTCATTCATTAAGGTCATACGTGCCAATTGGTTACCGAAAGCAGTGGAAGCTCCACTCGCACTTCAATAAGTTACGACACTTAGTTACAATGGTGAGAATGTTAAGGCTGGAACTCTCCGCGAGCATTCTTATCGACCCTCGATGTGAAAGCCAAATTCTGACAGCGGTTACTCAGGGCCAGGTGTTCCTCCACTTCAAACACATACAATTCGATATATGGTGTATGTATGAGCGGCGAGAAGGCGCCACTGTGCCACGTTCGTCTTTGACATCTGTTTGAATGGGGTAGGATGACCACTCCAAGATCAGAGTCGTAGTACGTAGTTGTATATGCGTATACCTAGCAACATCCCCAATATTGTTCGGTGACAAGTATCCGTATCCTGATGAATAAATCCTAGGCAACCTACGGTCAACTGAAAATGTGAGACCCTGCACGGAAATTTTGACAGCGGATACTTACGAAAGTTGACAGCCTAAGAACCTCGAATTTCGGAATGTATTTAATGGGCCACAATTTAAAGAGTGGGGCTTTTACTCATTCATGCAGGGTGGATCTCGTCCCCAGGCTCGCCATAGCTACCGGGCGAAATTCTGTCCGCTCATTGGCAATGTCATTGATGACAAGATGGAAATTGACGAGGTGCGGCATAACGAATAAGGGCAAGTCAAGGGCATACCTTGCACCGATCTTCCGAAGCAGGTGTTAGAGCTGGTGGCAGATGAGTTGAGTGAGAAACGAGGAGCCCCCGAACATCTTTGACCGCGATTTCGTCTGGCTAAGGCAGTTTCTTCAACGGCATCAAGAGCTTGTGAGGCGGTAAGAGTGTCGACAGGGGACGAGTAAGGCTTTCAAGCTGTCGTTGCACAAAAGCCAACGTTGACCGTGCGGCGCGCCCTCAATGCGTACCCCCACACCACGAACGAGTGCTACTGACGATAGAAGTTCGTGTTTTTGGTAACTTGAACGCATTGGCGGTGGGGACCAAGTCCCCAGTGGCGAGGGCGGTTCGTATTGATGGACTGTTTGAATGCGTGTCATGCAATAAACCAGAACTACCAGAGTTTAGACGCGTACCAAAAGAATAACGGAGGGAAGTGAACGTACAGCAGAGCCCAAGTGCCATTCACAATTTGTTTTCATTGAATGAAGGGGCTGAGCCGTCACCAAAACTAAGTACCTGTAGACGGTCACCCCAGCCTCCAGACCTTCATACGACACGAAACAAAGTTCATAAACAGATAGCGGGGGCGAGGCATTAACGAGTAGGTTATATGGGACTACAAGGGATGCTTTTCTTGAAGTTGTTGTCGTCGAAATCAAGTTAAAACGCATTACGTAACCGCACTCCTCTCCTTCCCTTTGGTTGCAGAGGCATCAACAGTTCTGAGATCTGACAATTTGAACAGTGGTACGCCACGGTACTTTGGATAAACCCCCTCTGGATTGATAGGTATAGCTCTGGGTGAGACCCGAACATTTTTTCGTTCTCGTTATCTTCAAGTTATATTGAACACCGATCCTTGTATTCGGACTTTGGCCCAACTTCGCGATACTAGTTTACGATTTCGAAACAGCCTTCACAAGCTGTATCGCGACCACGCTATGTTGCGATACCGAACATTGCACTATTACCCACTACGGTGGGACCCGACGAATCACCTAAGCCAACGCCCAGAGAGCGCCCCAAAGGACGCCAACAGCCACAACACCCCAAGCCCCACCTGCCCCTCGCACAGATGCCGATCCTGCTCCATTATTTTTCGTAGAAGTGGCCTCGGCTTGCTCCGCTTGAAGCGTGTAAATAGGAACGGCAGAACCAGTCCACGTCTCAGTCGTCGTTACCGTACCACCAGGAATTTCCACCTCCTCAAGAACCTCAACACAGACCGCTCCGCCCTTCCCATTGAAATCGCACTGCTTGTCGATGATCCCGGCCTTTGGGAGCGGGGGGAACGAGACGTGCGTCGCTCCCTCGACGAAGGTCGCTGAATACACGCAACACACGATTAGTTTTTTGGGAGAGATGCAGGTAGGATACGCACCTAGGACGGTGTGAGGGGTCGTGGTCAATGTTTTTGTCGTCGTCGCCCCTGATCCATTCCCTTCAGCTTCAACTACGACACTCTGGACGGCCTGCTTGACGTAGGTCGTCGCACCGACGGCTGTCCCGATGGCTGTCACAGATATGGACGGGGAGGGCGCAGCGACCGAGGGCCCGTTTTGGTCAACAACATCGTAAACGGTGACCGGGACCGTCATCGCAAGACAAGCTGTCGAAACATACGGTCATCAATTCGAACACTCTACGCCCGAAGACGTACCAGCCATACGAGCAAGCAGGAAGACGAGAGAGGACTTTGTGTTCATTGTAGATGATGAGAGGAGAGTCGTCCGACTTCCCTTGCCCTCCAGGTTCCCATGATTTGTAGTTTCATCGCCCCTCACTTCCGAGCTATTTCCGATTCAACGATTACAAACGCGACGAGGCCGCCCATCAAAGGTGAGGAGCGGGTTGCTGTGTGCCTGATGATGATATTTTTTATTAACATGCCTGACCGATGGTTATCAAGTTAGGAGCTTTCAAAACCTCTGTTTCAAGAAGAGTACATACCAGTGGTCGACCTTGCAATGATAGGAAAACAGCAGACGAGTTATTCTCTTCCCAACCCAAGAAGAGCGTCTCTTCTCGCGACTTCGAACAGAATAACTCAGCATATGGTCTTGGTCTCTACGCCACGATTACTTGTCTCTTGGAAATCGAATTGCTCGTATGACAATGTTAATTTTATAACACATGTATGCTGAAGCGTAGATTAAGCACACCAGAGCCACTGACAAGCCAGCGGCGACCAGACGAAGACCATATGATCACGGCGTTTCTATAAATAGGCCTTAAATTATAGTTGCTGCTTTCCATGATGCTCCTGAGCAGGGCCGCATCACAGTGGCATAAAGCTCTGTGCAGACAGGCCCCTTTTTGACCTATTTTAATTATTAACATTATTAGCTTACGCCACAATATATATTGGAGGATGCTTACGATGCTTTAGCAGCCCCGTTTGATTGGTTGCAGTGCGCATCTTATGATATGCACTATTTCGTTCGTCATTTTCTGAACAGAGAAGTCTAGGGAGGGTCGCGGTTGGCCTTCCAGATACTGTTCCTCGCATTGATAAATCTGAGAATGACCCTCCACGATTATTACCACATCGTCCTGCACAGTCTGGGCAACGTATATATGAGACCCTATACGACATTTATATTTTAACGACAGACACTCACCTGAGGCAACGGTAACCCAAAAAATCGAGTTTAGGAACGTGCCAGACCACTGGGTCATATCGGACACGGCCATCGCCACTCTAGCTCGCAGAATAAACGCTGCAGAAATTTCTTTAGTTCAAGGCGAAGAGGAACATATGAATAAGACTAACCCCTTCCCACTTCGTGACAATAGCTGCAGGGCAATGCGAAGCAACGGTCTTCGCGCTCGAAGAGGTGGATGTCGAACCGGTCTGCCACAGGACGCAAGTCAAGCGAGCGAAGAAAGAGGTATGGCTTTCGCCTGAGTGTCGTCGGGCATCCGTTGAAGTAGAGAGGATGTGTGTAACTGGGTGAATAGTCGAACCCAAAGACAACGCAGCAAGAGACCTTGAGTTACTCCACATCCACACCCAGAACTCGACGGTTTCTTCGACTCCCGCACTTTCCATCACCCAACACGGTTCTCTGCGATGTAAAAGGGGTAGTTTTTAGTGACGAGGCAATGCGAGGTGAAGGACATACGAGGGGAACGCGGATAGAATCTGCGGAAAGATGGAAGGGGGGAGACAGGGTACGCGACGAAGCTGAACTTCTCTTCGGGGCATTGATGGAATCATAGTTTTTGTAGATATTCACCGACCCAAATCAGTTATAGTCCCATTTTCGACGCCATTTGGTTGAAATCGGTGAAGGCAAAATTTGATCGATTTCAACCGACCAGAACCGCCGGTGATTTCCCTGGGACTCAGCCATGGGAGTTCCTATGAAGCGTTCGGGGTTCAGAACGTTCAAATTGATTGAGCGGAACGAACGATTCGAACGAACCTGGTTCCAACTTCGCTTTAGTCACGGCTGGCCCCTAGACTCAGTTTCTGGACGAGGTTCCGTCAACCGAAAGCGTCAGTTTGGGGGCACCACGCGCCAGCAGCGGTAACAGTGAAGTAAGCGGCCAGCAGTAACGAGACTGCGATTGCAGGCCAAACCTCCAAACATGGCCAGCCTGGCCTAAGCATTTGAGGGAGCTACATGGGCATGCGCCGAATTACTTATAGCTATTCAGTTGCAGGTCAGAATGTGTACAGAATAGAGAGAAGAACACGCACTGCAGTGATTCTCCCCAATGCCTTTCAATCCATAAGATAGAGGTTTCAACCGCTAATTAACCTCCCAAAGCTAAATGATACAACACGGAGTTTATGTATGAAGGGGCTGCCCATCGAGGATGTCACAAAGCCAGGAATAAGAAGGAATAGAGCTCGACATTCAAGATGGTGATGATCGAAATGAAAGACGACTTGCTGAGTTTATCGCCGTAAGCGACAGTAAAACTTTGTTCTCTCCCTTCATCATGCATCCACACTCCGTGTCCAATCAACCCATTGGCCCCTTACTGTCTTAGAGTTGACTTATGTTTTTCTGAGCATAGCGATCGCGTTAACTGGTAGGTTCAGGTCATCCACTTAGTCAAAGTCGGGTCTGAGTCATTCTTACCTTCTCAAAAGTTGAAAACAGTCTGGTTTTCGGTGTTTGACTATAGGCCATGTCCTATGAGGATCTGTAGAGCATCTGAGCGACTTAAATGACATTGAATCGTATCTCGGAGGATGAGAGCAACGTGGGCGGGATACAAGTCAAACGGTGAGTCGTTTTTGTCAACCCAAAGGTCCCAAACTGCCTCATAACATTTTAGTTGCAGCAATGGCCTATGCCTTCTCAATACAACTTACAACTTTGCTACGTTGCTGATGGTCTCTGTCTAGACTCTGTTTGGTGGTTGGCTCTGATGCTCTAAAGTTTGGCTTGGTGCGCGCTATTTTAGAGAGGTCGATGAGATGATACTTGCACAGCAAGAATGTTTCGAAGTTGACAGGATGTTGTATAGGTTTGTTCCCACTGCTCATTTCAGAGAAAGGCCAATGTTGACGGCAACGCTTAACTACCACAAGGCCCCACTGTGTCTGTAAATCCATCGGAGCATTTTGCCTTCGACACACGGTCACACACCCACTCTCGTCCGACGGTCGGTGCCTGGTACTCTCGCCCGATGCCCGCTGTCAATGTCGTCAATCCCAGGCCGTGAAGGAATGGATACTCTGCTCCGGACGGCCGCAGCGATGCCTCAATCCGTATTGACACCCCCCCCCACCTATTTTCTCGATCGTAACACTTTACGTATAGCCGTCATCCAAAACAGGGTCGAAAATACATGCCCCAGAAACTAAAACCACCACTGCCGCCATCATACATTCACGCGCGGCCTCTCAATATGTTGCCGGTTTCTTCACCACCTATCAGATTCTGTGGTGAGCCTACCTCAATCGCGAGAAAATACATGTCGCTGATTGAGTTTGGTTAAGCAAGTTGCTCGAAGCGCTATTCGCAGCAGGTCTGGACCAAAGAGTCGGACGACAGGGCGCAAGAGACAGCTCTTAGTTGCAGGCTTTCCTGCTCGTTCACACGATGTATCGGGAGTAGCTTCTACGCTCTCCGTACATACATTTATACATGTGGTGCATTCCCCCATTGAGTTATGGTCCGAAGCGCACACCCACATGCACCGATATCTTGATTAATCAACCTGTACTATGTAAGCCAGGATCTTTCGCTGCCTGTCGTTTATTGAACTAATTTCTTCCTAGGCCCGATTTACTCTTTTGCAACTTGAACGTTTAGATGTAAACGCATCGCAGGTGAAAGCCGGATCGATATTAGTTGCTCACAAATGCGAGGTGCAAAGCTGGCGCAAGGCGGGCATGAGCGCCAGCTCTGGGAAGCCTTCCAACACTTAACACCCATCATACTCCCTGCGCAGTCATCGTCAGCTCGGCACCCCGTCGCGCGTTATCCTCTTCACCCATTGATGCACAATCGAGGACAATGACCGTGCAACTAGAGCGAATAAAGAGCCGAGCTGCATGATGCAGTCGCTCATTTACTGTTCGTATACTCTCGCCCATGGCACCTCTCAGGAACGCGTACACAATCTTCCACTCTGTCACGACTGGTTTAAGTTAGTCCCAACTCCAACCAAACCCTCATTCATGCACTTATAACATTATGATCGCATTTGCGGCCTGGTAATACCTACAACGGACGGTAATCTTGTCGTGAGTATCGCGCTTACTCGGGCAATTGTGAGAGCTCGTACCATACCTTGTAGGTTCCGCCGATACCCATCGGAGCAGCTTGAGCCTGCTTGCACGTACATCCTCCGTCGAGGGTTAATAGGTTGGATTATACAGGCTATGCTTGATACCCCGGTTCTGCTTAGCTCAACTATCCGCGAAGCTTATTCCTCTAGACAGGCTACGATGCTAGTATAGTATCCACAAGTGCCTCGAACAACTGATGGTAATTACGAACGAGCATAAGTTGTTATGGTCTGTCTTCGTTGGGGTGGTTGGTATGCCAGTTATATTGCGGTCCATCGTCGTTCGCGCCCTCGTCATATCTCGACTTGCAAGGCAAACAGCTTTCGAAGGTTAGAAAGAGAATTCTAAGGCGATGAAGGCAAGTCGACACTGCCCAACATTTCGTTACAAATTAATCACAAATACTCATGACGGGTGGAGTTAAGCTTGTCGTGGATTAGCAGTCTTGGCATTATTGACGAGATATCCCGGCTTGCAGGACCTGTTGGAAGGTAAAAATGCCGCCTACTATGCTCGACCCCCCATCGGCTTATCGATGGTTTAGTCATCCAACTTGCGATACAAGAAGGACTCAAGGTTATGTGCTCTGCTGGATCGGACGAAAAGGTGGCATTCACGAAGTCTATCGGCGCAGATGTTGCATTCAACTACAAATCCACGAACACGGCCGATGTACTTGCAGAGGGACCTATCGATATATACATCACCACATAGCTGTGTTTTACATAAACCAACCTTGATCGATGATGCTTAGTTATTGGGACAATATCGGGGGCGGGATACCGGACCAAGCCCTTGGGGCAGATAATGTAGCTGCTCGATTCATATTTCATCTCCTTTTGCCACTTGCGGCTTGACCACTCCGTCTAACTTAACCTCCTATTCCAGAAATGCGAAATGAGTTCCGGTGAGCTCTTGCCTTGTCATTTCCGCATTCGAATTGTCTGATGTATCTGCTTCCTAGGCTATACAAGTGGATTCAAGCCTGTATATGTGAGTAAGAGTTCTTCTCGTCATGATATGACACTGAACTTTCAAATTTGTTAGAATCTGTTCCAAACTGCCGCCAAGTCTATCACCATGAAAGATTTCATCGTATCAAGACTAGAACCCAAGTACTGGGAAGAATTCCATTTGACTATCCCAGCCAAGCTGGGCAGCGGCGAGTTTAAATATGCTGAAATGACGAAGAGTCTGAATAAAGTTTGACGACGTGATCTTCGCGGTGGAGAAAGGAGAGAACGAAGGCAAAGCGGCCATTAGGGTGTCAGAGGGTTGAGGAGAATTTGAGAGACACTGCATCTTTGTTTTTACGACAATTCGAGGACATGAAGCGTCAGGCACCTTCGCGTGAACCGCTTGGATCGATCATGATGTAATTTGGATGCCATCGTAAATTCGTAATATGAAACCCTGAAGATCTCAGGCTACTGTGGCGTTGATTTCATTTCTCACCCAACTACCATGAATCCTCTGAGACAAGCTCTGCAATGCCTCAAACGAACCTCAAAGTCATGGGACTTATGTGTGCATCCGGACCCAAGAACATGTGGTGGCTATCTCCCCGACTTCAAGCCTCTCTACTTCGACCTGAGGGTGCAGAGCGGTGTGAACAAGGATCGGGACATACCTCCTGACTTTGCGTGAGTATTGTACCTGACTGAAACAAACACCAGTGTTCATTCACTGCACATAGAACAGCCACCAATATCGGGTCAGGCAGAGGTAGAAAGGGAATAGGTAGACTTCCCTTCCGTTCATACAGGTTGGGGGTCACTCAATCAACATGTCTACAGGCTCCGAATGCGTCAGGATTGTCAATAACGATGAGAGAAACCCCGACGGTCAAAGCCTCAGAGTTGCTTTGAACCATGTCTTGAACAAGTTTCCAAAATATGAGCTGCATTCAGAACAAGGAATTGAAGCAGCCATCAGCGATATAGAGGGGAAACTGAGTAGTGTTGCGATATTTGAAGCTGGCCGCGGATTCAATGTTTGTAAAGCCTATTCAAGGAGTTAATATATTCTCGGTTCCACTCCATTTATCTTTCTTTCCATTCGTACTGTTGGCTTTTCCTTGTCAGATCTACACTTCGTACAGGTATATATGCGCTGGAACGTGGCCTTCATCCGCTTGCCTCGCGAGCTCATCAAGGTCAAACAGGGCTTCATAACTTATTTCTTCTTGATTGCTTGCAACTTACATCGGAGTGCGCCGGATTCCAAGTATTTAACGGCCACGACTGTAGTAACGGTCAGTGAAAGCAAGGTCACGAAACCCGAATATCAAGAATTTCGTGGTTTACCGCCACCAACGATTCAAATGATGTCATTTGGACGTCATCGTAATATAAATGGCCGTGCCCAAAGCCAAAGTTTCCTACTCAACCACCGAGCCCGAGGTTAGGTTAGGCTTATCCTCGCCGCGGTCCCACGTTGGAACAGGCGAGTCCCGCAACTAGTACCTACATGCGACTTGTGTAGGCTCGCGGACACAAATAAGCCATTGCCGCTGTGATATACCGGATCGCCCGGATTAACTCATCCATGTGTTCAATTTGGGAAATGGGCCGCATTCTCAATGCATAGGATGTACATAGATGATTTGAGAACAAACTTGAATGGTATCAATGTCATGTATGCATGAATGTTGAACCCTCTAGTAAGACGAGCTCTGCAATGCCTCAACCGAACCTCAAAATCATGGAACTTAAGGATCAATCCGGACCCAAGTACATTCTATGGCTACAAGGTCGATCTACTTCATTTTTGGGTCAAGTGGAACATTACTAAACTTTCTTCAAAGTGGGGTGAGCACTGTATCGCACTTGACTCAAACCCCAACGTACATTCATCTGGTTCTCATAGATACGCTACGAATGCTGGGTCAGGTAAGAGATTTGGTAGAGATACAAAAAACATAGGTGGGCTTCCCTTCCTTTCATGCAGGATAAAGCACTCAGATTCATATACGTGCGTGTAGTTTCATGATACTAGCTCAAAAGCCTGAAGTGCCTGCCTGACTTGGTCCAACCTTTCTTTTCGAATAGTTAACTCCTTCCTCTTGGCGACTACTGTCGGGTTCTCCGCCAGATACACCGCGCATCGCTCGGGCGCATCAGCTGTTCCAAGAGAAAGCTTCGTGATCAAAGAGCCTTGCATGTCTTGTGCAATCGCCTTGACAAAGAGCAAGTCGATCAACGAAGGGATGTAGTCTATGACACGCTAGGACCATAGGTATATTATATCAGCGCGACAAAGAAATACTGCATATAGGCGCCACTGACCTTGTAGGCAATCTGGAAATAGCCGCGGACCTCCGCCATAACCTGAATCTCCGTCTCATACTCATCGGGAGGTATCAGCTTCCCAAAATCCACTTCGCTGACGCCACGATAACCCAACGCGGCCAGCGCTGCGAGGGCAGAACTGATTTTCTTCTCTCGCCCGTCGTCCACAGCTTGGATAGGGCTCGCTGCAGTAGCTGATGGAGGAACGCCAAATATGGGAGCAAGAGTGGGCACTCGACGAGGAAGACCAAACGCCGAAGAAGTGGAGCTCAATGCTTGAGGAGAAGGTTGTTTAGGAGCCCCGAATATTCCTTGAGCAGGAGCGTCAGATCCTTGAGCTGCTGGCATGCCAAACGCGCTCGCTGTTTCGATTTCCGGTGTCGCGTCCTTGGCGAAGGAAAAAGGGATCGCTAGCAGCCCATCAGCATCATAACACACAGAAAATGCGAAATGTTCACATTTGAGAGGAGGTGCGGCCGCTGGCGCCGGTGTTGTTACCTCCTCTTCGTCATCGGTCGTGCGCCTTTTGTGTGGAGTTTGCCCATTAGTAGACTTTCCTGACCGTTCCTCTTTATATCGTGCCAACCACTTCGCGGTGGAGCTGGAGAGGTAGTACACGTTCTGCGTGTACGGCGTCGCTTCGACCTTGAGCACGTGCCCGAGGATAGCCTTACAGGACTCGAAGCGGCTCTTGACCATATCTGCGACAAGGATTCTGCGTTGTCAAGACCCGTGAGTGTCGGATCCGGGCGAGTTGGTGTGCTACCCACTTAATGTATCCTTCCAGGTGCCCATATCTGTGGAAGGTATGCGCAATTTGGTGATCGAGCATTTGGTGGACGTGCTTGTGCACGGCGCGGAGGCAGACCTCAGCAATTTCCTCCCAGCCAGCTTGAAACTTAGTGATCAAATCAACTTTGGCGGAGAAGGGGACGTTGTTGGGCAGTTCCCTGGTAATCGACCTAAACCAGAGGACGTAAGGATCAAGGAATGCTGAGTTATCAACAGCAGCTAACCTTTTGATATGTTCGCGCATATCGTTAAGATAGAATGGCTGTCCTTGAAAATAATCACCGCCAAGGGATGACCAGAGGGATGAGGCCGCTTGAAGAGTGGGGACAAAGTTGGGAGCAGTTTTCCAGATAGCCACTTTGAACTCGGCATAAGAATCTCGATTGAGATGCACGAGCTGGGTAACATCGAGCCCACTCTCAAGAGAGCGACTGAGGTCGTCGCAGAAGCCGGTGAGGAGTTTCAGCATGTAGTTTGAGGGGTCCTCCACAATCTCTTTCGGAAGAATGGACAACGCTCGATTGCAGTCTTCGAGTTTTGATGCGGCTTCCGCCATGATTCGCGGAAGGCTGAGGGAAAATAATCACAAGTCGGTAACGAGGGGAAGAGAAACGACCTCACGTGTCATTGATAATACCAACCAGGAGCTGACTCAAAGACGCGATGAGATGGACCGTCCCGAAGCGATTTTCGTACGTTGAGTTGGACCACGGGTCGGTCTCCGAGAAAAAGGCTGCTTCAGCCGCCCGCGCCTCGTTTGGCGTGATGTTTTCAGCTCGCTGGGCATCGTCAGGCTGGCGAGTACAATAGTACCCGTGGACAAGGGGATGTTCGCGGCCTTCGATGATTTCTAGCCACATTTCTCGCGCTCTCGTCGAACCTGCTGTCAGCATGTCGGGTTTGGTCATCACACCTGTTGGCTGTCAGCATTCCATGCGGGTACTACGTTGGAGGGCTGAAGACGTGCCGATTGTGCGTCTGCCGTCGGGATCCTCTTGACGAGCGAGGCGAAGTGCCGTCTGGTTCTGAATATCATCTGGAAGCTTATCAGCTTATATTTGAGTTAGTTCAGACTGTTGCAGATGTACCGGTCATGGGTAAGGCGACCAGGATGAGGCAGTTGCCCTTTATGTGAGAAACGACCATATCTTGGACGAGCTTGACAGTCTTTAAATCGGTATTCTGAATGAGGCCTAGAATGCAAATGAAATCATTGTGACACGAGTGGAACAATTGAAATACCAGGAAGATCGACAAACGCCAAGTCAGTAAGCTCTGGGCCCTCGAGATCAATACAAATGGTGTCGCGCGAAAAGTTCAGCGATTGCGTTGAAACAAAGAGAGGACCATTAAGTGTCTCTGCGGATGCCCCCAGAATGTCCGATGGGTTCAGGTGTGGGTTCAGCACTGCAACTTGGGCGCGTCGGATGGCCAGTTCGACGTTCTTCTTGTCAGTGATGACGTGTCCAAAAGTCGTCTCTGATACCTTGTCCAGCACTTTACCATCAGAGCCGTACTCCCGTCGAATAGATATTTGGCATGACCAGCTACCAGTCGAGCAAGAGAGCCGGCACTCCATCGGACAACGTGTACATGTACCAGCGTCGCGGGGTACAGTGATCTATTCTCCTTCGAGATGAGTGCTGTGATCAGAAAGACTTGAGCTTACTCCGGAAATTGCCTCAACGACGCTAGACTTTCCTGAAAGGCCCTGTATGAGCAAACATTGAAGGGGCCCGTAGAAGCGGAGATAGATACCTGCACTCTGGTTGCCTATGACCGTGATCCTAGGCAAGTCAAGTTCCCCTTGTGCCCTGTATGAGAGAAAGCATTTGCCAATGAGCAGTGCAACCCTCCGTATCTGTCAAATACCGTATACCCAGTTGCGCGAAGCTGCTTGAGTAGAGCAAGCAATTCCTTTCGGCGCGACGCATATAGGCTAGCTGAGAGTTCGGTAACTTCTGTAGGGTTCATTCTTCGTAGTAGGCAGTATTCTGCTGTTCAAGGAAGAATTTATAAGTTGTGTCCATCGGAATGAATGATGAATGACTGGTGATCAACAATCGAGTTGCACCTGGTCCCGTCAAGACCTTCAAACTGTATGTGTACAGGTGTCTTGATCTCTTGGCAATAAAGTCAATGCTAGGGGAGGATATTTCGTACAGAGGATCAGTACAGACCCAAACTGCCAACTTGAATCCTGCTCAAACTGCGACGTTGAAGGACCCTTACAAGACCTCGAACGCTTCCAAAATGCTGTTTGCAGAGAATATTTCCTTTTTGCTGCCTTACTTGAAGTAGGCATAGAGCGGCACTGAGATCAAGACGTCAAGTCTGAGGTCTGAGCCGCTGTCTCTGAGGAAGGATGATGAATCGATGATAGTCGGATGTAAGTCACGGTTGGAAGGGTAATATCAAAAGGGTATCCAAGTATTGCCCTTCTCTCATCAACCCTGTCCATCAGAATCTCGTCATTATTGCATTACACCCCCCACCGACTAGTACTTACTGACCTCGATCTCTCAACGTCAACACATTGTATCAACGTCTGCTGATAACTGTTGTCGTGCTGAAGCGTGCCATTGCGAGATGGTGCCCATGTACAGAGATACGTCACTGGCCGTCTGGTCAACACACTGGAGCGGTTGGAATTTGCTGAAGACGCCGCCGAACGTGCACAGAATGTGTATTATCCTTTCGAAAACAAGAAGGACACGGTTTTGCCGTGCCAAGACTGGAATCCAAATACAGGGAAGAACTCTATCCGGCCATCTCGGCAAAGCTGAGCAGCGAGGGTCTGGATAAGGTCGAGTGAACTTGGCGTAAAGAATGTACAAATGCAAGGCGGTCATTGAGCAAGATGTTAGACGATCGAGGAGAGTAGACTCGAGGTTACCATCGTTATATGAGATCGTATCGATATAACCTTGTCCCTCATAGAGGGAATAGTCAGCGGTCTATGAGGAGAGCTTTGAAAACCTGACAAGTTGAAAGCATGAAGCACTCGCTTGACTCTTCGGCGTTGATCGCGTGAATCATAATGTAATTTGGATGTCATCATGATATGAAACCCTGATAAATTTAAGACCTGTGGCGTTCTCACCCAACCGCACCTAAGACGAGCTCTGCAATGCCTCAACCAAACTCCAAAATCATGGAACTTATGGATCGACCTGGACCCCAGAACTGCTATGGCTATCAGGTCGACTTCACTTTGGATTGGGTGGTGCATTACTGAACTAACGGTATTCAATCGGAACAGCCTGCGGGGCAGAGCAAGGATAACTCCTCCTCTCTACTTTGGCGTACGGCTACAGAGCGGTGTGAACCACGTTTTCGATCTATCTCCTATGATGAGGTGAACAATTTCGACCATTGTAAACCCTGATGTTCATTCCGCTGCACATAGATACGCCACCGATGCCGGGTCAGGCAGAGGCTGAATAAACATAGGTGGACTTCCCTTTTTTTCCTGCAGGCTCAACCGTACTCAGATTTCGATGTGTTATCCAGGGTGTTATTGGATCCAAGCCACTAAGGGTACGAGAGACACCGATGGTCAAGACCTCGAAGACGTTCTGGCTGGCATCTTGGACAAGTGTCCGAGCTATGACCTGCAATCACAACCAGGCATTGAAACAGCAATCTCTGACATAGAGAGGAAATTGAGCCGTGTTGCGACATTTGAGGACTGTACGAGAATTGCCTCCGCGCCCGAGAAACCCGGACACCCAAAAATATATCGCAATCTGCCTTCGCAAGTCAACAGAATGTAGCATTAGTAGTATTAAATGAAGTGCTGAGATCAGTTTAGATTACAAGTATACGCGCATGTAGCGTCATGATAGCCCAAAAGCCTGAAGTGCCTGCTTGACCTCGTCCAGCCTTTCTTTTCGAATAGTCAACTCCTTCCTCCTGGCAACAACCGTCAGGTTCTCTGCCAGATACGCCGCGCATCGCTCCTTCGCGTCAGCTGTTCCAAGAGAAAGCTTCGTGATCAAAAAGTCCTGCATGTTTTGTGCAATCGCCTTGACAAAGAGCAAGTCGATCAACGAAGGGATATAGTCGATGACGCGCTAGAACCATAAGTCATGATCAGGGCGACGAATACTGCGTGTAGGCGCTACTGACCTTGTAGGCAATCTGGAAATAGCCGCGGACCTCCGCCATAACCTGAATCTCTGTCTCATACTCATCAGGAGGTATCAGTTTTCCAAAGTCCGCTTCGGTGATGCCACGATAACCCAGGGCGGCCAGCGCTGCGAGGGCATCGTTGATGTTCTTCTCCCTTCCGTCATCCACAACCTGGATGGGGTTCGTCGCGGTAGTTGGGGGAGGAATGCTGAACTTCTGAGCTAGAGTCGGTGC
The DNA here is from genome assembly GCA_018858115.1 of Tephrocybe rancida. NCBI lineage: Eukaryota > Fungi > Basidiomycota > Agaricomycetes > Agaricales > Lyophyllaceae > Tephrocybe > Tephrocybe rancida. The sequence goes on from JABCKT010000033.1 coordinate 38,662, forward strand.
TTGAGAAGGAGCACCAAACGCCGAAGAAGATGCACCAAATGCTTGAGGAGATTGTGTAGGAGCCCCAAACATTCCTTGACTAACAGCACCAAACCCTTCGGCTACCGGCATGCGGAAAGCGGGCGTCGCGGAAGCTTCCTGCGTAGTGTCCTTGGCGAAGGAAAAAGCAGAGGCTGGAGCAGTATCAGCATCGCAACGCTAAGTGGAAAATGCGGGGAGTACTCACGTTTGGGAGCAGGTGCGGGCGCCGGTGCTACCACTGTCGCTGGTGCTGGTGTCGGTGCCTTCTCTTCGTTATTAGTCCTGCGCTTCTTGTGTGGAGGTTGTCCGTTGGAACCCTTGCTCGCCCGTTCCTCTTTAAATATGGCCAACCACTTCGCGGTGGAGTCGGAGAGGTAGTGGCCGTTCTGCGTGTATGGTGTTGCCTCAACGCTAAGCACGGGCCCAAGGCTAAGGTTACAGGAGTCGAAGCGGCTCTCCACGATCTCTTCGACGGAGATTCTGTGTTGAGGCACATCAATACCGGATCGGGGCGAGTTGGTGTGTGGCACCTACCTGATGTGCCCTTCGAGTTTCTCGTATCGGTGGAAGGTCCGTGCGACCTGGTGCTTAAGCATCTGCTTAACGTGCCCGCGCACCGCGTTGAAGCACACCTGGGTGGCTGCCTCCCACCCAGCTTGAAACTTGGTGATTAAATCCACTTTAGCTGAGAAGGGGACATTATTAGGCAGTTCCCTGGTAATTGACCTGGGAAGAGATACATAATGTAAGGATTAAGCAATGTTAAGATATTGAGGAGAGCTAACCTTTTGATATGTTCGCGCATATCGGAAAGATAGAATGGCTTTTCTTCGGAATATTCATCAACGATGGATGAATTGCCAGAGACCACGTTTTTTGGCTGAACGGCGGGGACGAAGTTGGGAGCGCTTTTCCGGATAGCCACCTTGAATTCGGCGTAAGTGTCTCGATTGAGATGCACAAGCTGGCTGTCGAGCCCGCTTTCAACAGAGCGCGTGATGTTGTCACAGAACCCGGTGATAAGCTTCAACATGTAATTGGCGGGGTCCTCCGTGATCTCCTCCGGAAGGCTGGCCAGTTCTTGGTTGCAGGCCTCGAGTTTCGACGCAGCTTCACCTGTGATTCGCGGAAGGCTGAGAGAAAATGTTTGAATACAGGTAAAGGGATAGAGACGCGATCTTACGTCTCGTTGATAATGCCAATTAGGAGCTGGCTCAGAGACGCGACGAGGTGACCCGTCCCAAAGCGATTCTTGACCGTCGACTTGGACCATGGAGTGGTTGTCGAGAAAAAGGCCGCTTCGATCGCCCGCGCCTCGTTTGACGTGATTTCTTTGGCGCGCTCAGCATCGTCCGGCTGGCGAGTGCAGTAGTATCCATGGGCGAGGGGATGGCGGCGGCCCTCGATTATGTCCAACCACATTTCTCGTGCTTTCGTCGAGCCCGCGGTTAGCATGTCGGGTTTGGTCATCACGCCTGTCGACTTGTAAGCATTTTCCGTGGTGAATCAAGCATCTGAAGACGTACCGATGGTCCGCTTACCATCGGGATCTTCTTGACGAGCGAGTCGAAGTGCCATTTGGTTCTCGATGTCGTCTAGAGACCGTTCAGTATCGGTTTGGACGAGGAAATTTGTTCACGACGTACCAGTCATGGGCAAGGCGACCAGAATAAGGCAGTTGCCTTTTATGTGGGAAACCACCATATCCTCGACAAGCTTGACGGTTGACGGTTCGGCATTTTGAATGAGACCTAGTATGCGAAATGAGTGAAGCAAGGTGGTGCATGAGGATATATTGATGTACCAGGAAGGTCGACAAAGTCCAAGTCTGTAAGCTCTGGCCCTTCGAGATCGATACAAATAGTGTCTCGCGAAAATTTGAGCGACCGTGAAGAATCAAAGTGAGGGCCCGTAAGGTCCTCTGCGGACGCCTTCAGAATGTCCTTAAATTGCAGGTGCGGGTTCAGCACTGCGACTTGGGCACGTCGGAGAGCCAGCTCGACGTTCTTCTTGTCGGTGATGACGTGTCCGAAAGGTGTCTCTACAACTTTGTCGAGCACGTTGCCATCAGAATCGTACTCCCGTCGAATGAATATTTGGCATGACCAGCTGCCAGTCGAACAAGATAGTCGGCACTCCATCGGACAGCGCGTGCATGTGCCAGCGTCGCGGGGTACGGTAATCTAAGTTTGTTTTCCTTTGAGTGGATCCATTGTGACGAGAATGACCATGAACTTACTCCGGATATGGCCTCAACGACACTGGATTTTCCTGAAACACCATTTGTCAACAGTTTAACTGGGTAATGGAAGTTGAGATAGATACCTGCACTTTGATTGCCTATGACTGTGATCCTAGGCAAGTCAAGTTCCCCTTGTGCGCTGTATGAAAGAAAACAATTTCCAGATGAGCAGGAAGCCCCTCTGTGTCTGGCAGGACATTACCCAGTTGCACGAAGTTTCTTTACTAGATCGAGCAGCTCCTTTCGACGCGACGCATATTGGCTAGATGAAAGTTCCGCAACTTGGGAAGTTAAGCTGAGGTTCATTCTTCTTGAAATTGTCGTGAAAGCAACGTGAAAGTCGACTTCAAAGCAAGCTAGGCAGTTATTTGCTGGCTCGTATTCGCTTCAAGAGGGGAAACGTCCCAGATAAATGTATGATGTGTGTTGGTCGAGAGCAAAGACTTGCGTTGGATTCAAGTGTAAAACTCGACTTCAAAGTCTTGCCCTTTCATAAGTTTGCGGGCCTGTTCTTGAGGCTGAGTTTAAAATTTCTTTGCATGGCCGTGTTTAAAATAAAACGCGCCGAACAACAGAATCAATGCGCTTGACGTTCCCGGTCCGATCGGGCCTTACAACAAACAGCATTCTTCTTATCCACTCCGAGTCCAAACGTTCAAGTTGAGATTTCTTTTGCCAATTTGCTCTATGACTATTCATTAGCCGCAATATCCGATTTTTTTCTTGGGTTGTGGAGCTTATGACTTCTGACAGACTGAACTTTTACTTCTCTTCACGAATCACGGAGAGTGGGCTTGAGTCTAACAGAACAAGGCCATACGACTGGGTTCATGGCTCGTAGACCCTCGATAGGCTCATGCTAGGCGCCTCACTCTGGGGCAGAACAGAATCTGCTAGAGTAATGGTAAGTTCGTGTAGATTACTATGAATTCTCGTTGACTTCTCGACTGATACATGACTTTTCAGGAGACGTCGGCTTGATAGAACGTCAAGGGGGCTGGTAAGGTGTGGAGATCCGAGAGACGTCCGAACACAAGCACAACTCTATTAAGAAAATGTGCCTCCCGGATGCTCATCTCTGGCTTCTTCACTAGCCGCCCTACACATGTCGGTCACCCCAGGTCGGAACAGTGTGTCAAATGATGTTAAGCTTCTGTTCCATCCTCCTCTAAAATCTAGCACCTTATGACGTGGTATTCTTGGGAAAACGGGATTGGTTGGAGTGTGGGGATTAAAGTCATTTTCTGTCGACGGGTGAGGGGGCGAAGAAATTCTGATTCACGCCATGTACTACATGTATGTGCATACCTTGATCTTTCTTGGCGTACGTGTCTTGCGCTTGCGCTTTAAAGGCTGAAGCTTGCGTCGCCAGCACCGAGCGGTGCAGACTCTCTCGGCCTCAAAATTGCGATCGGTGCATGCCCATGCGTCGCGTCAACCCAAGGGCTGCAAAATTTATCAGTGGACAGTGTCGATAACGACGACAGGGTGGTGTCTGGAGTACACATGGTAGATGGTGGTCCAGAGGATGGGAAGAGAGGAAGATGAAGGTACGTACTTGCCATATCACCATTCTTTACGGCACGGAGCTCTTTTGGCAAGGTCAAAGTGGGGGAGAGCTCCGTCAGCACCAACAGGACCGGCTCTTGCCCCTGCCCCTGCTCACTCAGCACTTCACGACTAATTTTTGAGGCCGGTCCACGTCGACTGAACTCATAGGCCACGAACGCTCATGCTAGGCTCTGAAGTCTGAGCTTGAACAGCATCTGGCCAGTTGGTTGATTTTCTGTATGGAGTTTTCCTCTATGAGTTCTCGACCAATGTTGTTTCTGACGGAACTAGTACTGTGGCGGTGTCTGCCTCATGGCACGTCACCGCAGCCACAACGGTGAGGGGAGACCGTCCGAATATTGGCCCCTCGAGCAAGTAAGGTCAATGTATGTGTCACTCACTCCATACCGAGACAGTTTGTGCCTTGATTCTAAACTTCTCTTTCCTCGTCCAAATCCAGCAACACAACTACGGCCATGTGACGCCGAATTTGACAGGTGACGTCGTGCGACCCCCAATACAGGGGAAATGGAGGGGCAATGGATGCCTACACATCCGTGAGAAACACTGAGAAGTCGGTGATGGCTCTTGGCAGGAACACTTCCCGACTTCATTCAATAGCACGGTCAATGGATCCCGGACACCTCAGCAAAGAAGTCTCGCAAAGATGCCTCCCTGGGTCCAAACTTTGAACCTTTTGCTTCTCGATCAAGTGGCTTGCGGAAATCTATAAGTAATGGGCGCGACAGAGGGTGAGCATCAAGGCCTTCGTCTTTTCTCCTCTTTTTCTTGCCACAATGATGCTCAGCGCCCACATCTCACTAGCAGCTATCTTCTCTACCCTCGTTGTCGGCTCTCCCTTGGAGTCCCGTCAAGCAAAGTGTCATCCCAATTTCGAGGGCGTCGGCGTGTCTGTCGTGTGGGATCAGTTGCCTTTCACCATCCGTGAATGGACTCCTGGTGCTGTCGGCGCCAACATTACCACAGTTATTAACGATTCCAGCCAACAATCAGCGGAGTTCCGTTTTGAGCAGACCGGTTCATTTCCGACCACATATTTGGCCAAGTGGGTTCTCCACTAATCCCGGCCAGCCCACGCCTAATACAGTATCCTTTTCGCAGAAAACTCGGCGTACCTGCAAACAATCAGGTCGTCAGCGTCGGAAGTAATAACCAGTACTTGAACATCGCGCAGAGCAGTTCCAGTGACCCGTACGCGCAGTGTCAATCTCCAATCATCCTCCTTCATACTGATTGTAATCCGTTATAGAAACCAGACCTGGGATGTGTCCTGTGGTGTCTGTGGCACCGATGCGTGGTCCGTACACGGCCTATTCGCCGACGTTTGTACGATCAAGTCGGTCCACCTCGGGCTTTGCGCCCAGGTGGTTACATCTGTGACACATGCCCACTCGTCCCCCTCTTTCTTACTTCAACCTGTTACTTGCAACGGTGCGGAGAATCAGAACTTCCAGTTCTGGATGGCTTAGAACTGGGTAGCCATCAATGCCATTCTTTTCTCAATTCCAGCCCACAGACATTGTTCAATATATATACCTGTTTTCATCTTACCAATGGACGTTCACGATTCACCACGAAGACTTCGCTTCGTCCTCCAAATGATCGTATGTGGCGCTGGTCCACCTCAAGATCAACTCCTGATGTAAGTCTTGAGACGCGACTGGCATCTTCTCGCCAAAGTTTAGACCAAACGACATTCGCGTTACGCTTTCTTCTACGACTACTTCTACTTCCCTTCGAGTTAGTTGCTGTGGCCAGTGTGTTGATGACTCATGATAATGTGAATCGTGATAATACTAATAAAACTGGCGTCAACCTCGTTATCCATTATGAATACTCTCACAGAATATTCTTTACAATGCTTGAAAAAAATACCTCCAGGCCATGGCACTTATGGATCGATCCGGACCCAAGAGCGTTCCATGGTCATAAGGCCGATCCATGTGCTTCACTTTTGGGAAGAGCAGTTAATCATTACTGAACCATCAGCCTCGAGAGACAGGTCGTACCCATTACTTTCACCTGAAGCTTCAGAGTGGCCTGAACAAGAATGTCCTGACATGACCTTTATATGGGTGAGTGGTCTTCTGCATCTGACTGCTATAAAGGTTCATCCCAATTTTCCATACACAGAGATGCCATCAATGCCGGGATAGGCAATGGTAGAAAATCCCGGTTTGTCTCTTGCTTCTGGCATGCAGGTTTAAAGCGCTAAAAGTTCGACGTGTAAGTCAGGGTGTGACTGGGTCAAGATTGTCCGCAATGATCTGCCAAACGACAGTGGTCAACGCCTCCGAGGTGTTCTAGTTTTCATCTTGCACAACTTTCCGAGCTATGAGCTGTGGTCAGAACAAGGAATCGAGGCGGCCATTCGCGATATAGAGGAGTTAAGTAAGGTGGTGACATTTGAGGATGATACGGACTGGGAGTCCAAATTTTTAAGGTGTATCATATTTAGCGCCTAATGAGCGCCACCAACCAATCAAGTGTTGGGATAAATTCTGTGGGGTCATCCTGGCGAAGCTCCGGAGCAACGCTGAAGAAGTGAAGGAGGATTTAGACAAAGTTGGCAGTGTTATACTAGAAAGGAGAGTTAGAAAGGCGCCTAACGAGTCTCTGAATCGAGTAAATAGTTGTCGCCCGCCAGTCCATTTCTTCTCGCTCAAGGCGTATCTTTTGGCTCACGATCCTACTCGTGATCCCGGTACTGGGGAAAGCTTCACTACGTCCAACTAATTGTAGGTGGCGTTCACCCTCAAGCTTCGGTGTAGTAATTGATCCTACTGGCACATCCTCGCGGGACTGTCGATCGATGACAGCCCATCCACATTGCCTAGCGCCACCATCTATAAGATGTGGCTTGTACTACCTAATCCAGTCATACAAGCCGTCATGCCGCCTGTGTCTACTGTGCCTGATCACCGGTTGTGGGTCCGTTCGTGGACCCACTGCTCATTTCCCACTCCCAGGCCCCTCGTACCCGGCGGCGGGAGTTGTGCGCATACTCACGGCGCTTGCGTTACGGTTGGCTCTCCAAGTTCATTGCCTTGGTCCGTGTATTCAAATTTGCGAATTCGAACTAAAGAAGACAACATGAGTAGAATGCGAAAAAATCAACATCCCCAAAACGGATCTACAATGGATTTATTTTCCAATTTCCCTCCATCATCCCTTCAATTGTAAGTGCGTATGTACTACAATACACACGCGATTCCATATATAATTCTCTAAACAAAGATGTTCCAAATCCGCCTCTTGTGGTGAACTGATCTATTTTAAGAGACAGTCTTGGCCTGGAACAACGTGATGGAATGATACCCGAATGCGGTGAAAGTTTGATAAAGGGATTTTTTTGCTTGTGACCTTATCCACAAAAATGCTCTCCATTCCCAGATCTTTCAGATCCTCACTGCTCTATCCGTCGATTGTTCACCCAGGAGCACATGTTATAAATGCTGAGAAACTTAGAGCGCTTAGCAATCCTTCGCTACCCACACCATGAGCAGCACTCCACTCGACGAGATACCTAAGGTACGTTCAAGTACAAGGACCTCCTATCTTTGCAAGGCAACTCACGAGGGTTTTGGTATCATTTAGATTCGCGAAGTACTTCGGAAGTCTTTCCGCAATGGAGTAGCACGACCTATAGCATGGCGTCGACACCAGCTACACCAGCTAGCAAGAATGGTCCAGGAGAACGCAGAAATCTTCGCACAATCGCTTGCGGACGACCTTGGGCGACCCCGTCAAGAAGCTTTCATGGCTGAAATTGGCGCTGTGATTGATAAAGTGTTGATATGTGCTGAGAAGCTGGACGAATGGACGAAGTCAGCAACAGTTGAGGTTCCGGATTGGCAGAAGTCATGGTCACCAACTATCCATAAGGGGTCGAAGGGGACTGTTCTAATCATTGTGTACGTTGGCCGTCACTTTTTTCTTCTCTACCAATCTCATTATTCCGTCGCAGGCCTTGGAATTACCCTATGATCTTGAGCCTGCAGCCCTTATGTGGTGCCATTTCGGCTGGCTGCTGTGCTGTTGTCAAAGTCTCCGAATTTGCGCCAAACTACGGAGGGCTTCTCGCCCGACTTCTTCCAAAGTACTTGGATCAATCTACATACCGTGTTGTCCTTGGAGCGGTTCCAGAGGCGACGAAGCTCTTGGAACTTCAATGTATGTAAAATTTCCTTCCATTCCGTTCCTTGACTGACCTGGTAGAATATTACAGGGGATCACAGTGAATTTGTCTATGGCATTTCTGTCAACACACATTGACTAATTTCTCAGTTTTCTACACGGGAAATGGGCGGGTCGCACGAATCGTCTCCGCAGCAGCTGCCAAACATCTGACTCCCCTAACTCTGGAGCTCGGCGGAAAGTCTCCGGTCATCGTTGATGGCACGTTCGATATTGCCCTTGCTGCCAAACGTATCCTCTGGGGTAAAATTAACAACGCCGGCCAGGTCAGTGAGGATGTCTCTTCTTTCTGATCCGCCTGACGCCATACCTTTCTCAAGATTTGCGTGGCTCCTGACTTTGTGTTGGTACTTCGGGAGAAACAAGAGGAGCTTGCGGCGGCACTGAAGGCAGCATGTGACTCATTCTATCCGGAAGGCGCTCTGAACTCCACATCAATCAGCCGTATCGTGTCCGATGCACATCACAAGCGCCTCAAGCGCCTCTTGGAGAGAACAAAGGGTCAGATCGTGTTCGGAGGGCGAACTAATGAGAAGAAAGGATTTGAACCGACCGTCGTGAAAAACGTCACAGGAACTGATTCCCTGATGGAAGAGTACGAGCGTTCCTTTGCCTTCTTCGATTTTCTGACCTGCGATAGGGAAATATTCGGTCCGATCCTTCCTTTAGTGCCTGTAGATAGCGTCGAAGATGCCATTGAATTCATCAATTCTCAGTAGGTCCACTCTATTGTTTCGATTTCATTTCAGGCCTCATGATTAACTCATCCACAATTCAGCGATCATCCTTTGGTCCTATACGCTTTCACGGAGGATGAAGAGACTAAACGTACTTGTGAGCCTCTTTCTATTTATATGCATTGCCAAGTCCATGTTTAAAGATTGATATCATGCAGTGGTTGAGACGACCATGAGTGGCAACCTCATCTTTAATGACACCTTCGGACAGCTTTCAGGTTTGCTCGTGTTGCTTATTCGGAGCTCCGTTTCTGATCCTTCTACGCTTGCAGTCAATGAAATACCATTCGGAGGTGTTGGCGCATCTGGCTGTGAGTGATTCATTGCCTGTGTGTGCTTTCTGGGAAGCTGAATTGGACATACTCGCCGTAGACGGGCGCCAGCATCTGAAATACAGTTATGAGAATTTTAGCTACGAGCGTGGCTGCATTGACGTCCCAAAATCGTACGTCCTTGACGCATATTTTTATCAGAGTGGTTCACTGAAAATGACGTCGCCTTTACAGAGCCGAACCCACCCTCGGAATGCGTTATCCTCCCTACACAGAAGAGACGACTGGCTTCTTCACGTCAACGTCACTCCAGGCGAAGATCCCCGACACTCCCCATACGAACGGCAACGGTCATGCTCACTACTAGCAGCACTTGATCTGTTCCAAATATTATTTATTCTTAATGTGAGGTGGGCCTCATGTACATATCATGTAACTGCCATTGTATTTGAACCAGCGAATCGCACTTTTATCTCGGGACTCAACCCTTTTCAACCTGTTGCGATTCTCCGATGACGTGACTCCTATCAGTTCTAATGACATGATTTCCGCCACTCTGTCTTCGCCCGCGGATATTCGAATCCATACAAACTTCGTCGGGCATGTCGGGCGTTCTCTCCGACCAAGAAAAGATTTAAAAGAGTGCAGTGTGATGCTTTGAAGGCTTCGCGGTAAAAACTCGACCACTTTCCCATGCATTATCTAGTCACTCTCGTCGTCCTCACATTTGTCTCACACTGCTGTGTTGCACTACCCGGCCTAATTCCAGATATTTTCATTCCTTCAAAACCACCTGCGTACTATACCCCTTCATTGTATCCAACGGCGAGTGGGAGGGTTCAGCCAACCTTCAAGTCACTCAATTTCGCTTCCCTTATAGCTGTTCCCGTTTGCCAACTACGTCGGAGCCTTCTTAGGCCCACCACTCAAGGCAGCGATCGGTGACGACTTCCTCGAACAGATCGACGTTACAGCCGATTACTTCTGCGTGTAAGTAGTAAGGCATCACTTATATGATGTTCGGAAATTAACGCGCATCTTAAACCGTAGCGCTGCTCCAGACGACACATCTGGAAAAGGCGGTGTGTGCCAGAGGATGCTCTCTGGCTTGTATGAACTCGGTATAGCTCATACTCCGGTCGGTGCTCGTGTATATTTTCCTATCAAAAGCCTCCCACCAACTAGTCTTCGACTTTGCACCACAGGCCGGAAAGTCCAAGCTCCTTCGTTTCCTTGCGTACACTGCTTGCATGTATGTGGCCATTTTAACCACATACTATTCCGCGTCTGAGAATGAATATTTCAGCGCTCCTAACACGAGTCCTCCTCTCGGTTCTTGCCAAGCTATTCTCGGATTGACCGACTGTGTGGCCAATCGTCTCGTTCGTAAGTGCATATTTATTGTGGCGCTCTGTGATCGGTTCGATGATCAAATGCGTAGAAGTCAAAGATCTCGAGTGCACTAAGAAGGGCCACTGAGTTGCCAACAATTTCTCGCATGTGGTCTATCAACTGTAGAGTTGCTCGCCTGAGTTCCGTGTTCTTTCGCCCTTTCCATATAATATGATCACACAATGAAGAATACATATTCATGATGATTAGGCATGATCCTACTTCCATGACAGCGAAAACGGAGAGAGCATCAACGACAATTTCCCCCAAAACCCAAAAACCGGAAACGCTCCTCCGAGCTTCGCTTCGAGCACTGCGTTGTCTGGCATCGCAGTTTTAAATCGGCCTTCCGCTGCAAGTACCTGCAAGTCACATCGCCCCTCAGTGGCGTCGTTCGTATCTTTAACTGAGTGATCTCGTTCATCGACTTGTTGTTGTAACTTCGTCAATGCCTCGGCGTACGCGGATGCCATGTTTCTAGACTCAATTTGAACGCGCTTGATTTCTTCCTGCAATCTCTCCCGATCCTCTGCCAGTTCCTTGCGTGTCTCTTCGTCCCTCGCTCTGGTCGCCTCGTCCATCCCCTCGATCAAAGCACGCATCTCCTTCTGATGCTGCATTATCTGTTCAGCAAGTTCACGATTAAGCTCCTTCCCAGCCGACGTCTCGGATATGTCAGCCCCTGCATCAAGCTCGTTCTGGATTTGAAGGGGCTCTGGCAGTTGTCCAAAGAAAGAGCGAAGTATAGTTTGGGCGGACTCCAACGTCCACGGACTGTGGCGGGCGAGTCTCGCGCCCTTGTCGAGGACTGGCTTAAAGAAGATGTCTTTCGAGGCAAGCTCCTTCTCCCTAGATTCTCCAACCTGAGGATCAACACCATCCCAGAAGCTGGTGACGATTGCAACGTTCTTCAATGACCTATCACCGCAGAGGTTTCGAAACATCTTAAAATTCCGGGAGGATATGCCACCGAGCCTATTGTCGAGGATACGGTGCATGTAGATGACGCCTGTAAGAACTCTGCCACGTTGAAACCTATACATACACACGGTGAGCTTCGACAAGCACACAACTGTAGCAAAATTCACTTGCTCGAAGGAAAGGTATGCTGAAATCAGCGTCAATACGTCTGTGTCCCTGATTGAAGAGTCATCGAATCCTGGGGTATCGATCAGGGTTATGCGGTGGCCGTCTAGTTCGAACGGGGCCGCAGCTTGAACTGTACTTGTACAAGACTCTAGGCTTCCTCCGACCTTGAGATTTGAGCCGCTCAAGAGGTTGATGAACTGCATATCGTAGGCCATTGTCATTTAGAAAGGAGAGAGAATGCTATAAATAGTTGGACTAACGGAAGATTTGCCAGTACCAGTTGGCCCCATGACGCTGAACCCAAAATAGGTCGTCAGAGAGAGAATGCAGCAAGCACGCTGAAAACATACGCAATCGTGATATCTTGGGGCTTGTCCTCTCTCTAGCGTGAAAATTGAACAAGAAGCATTGACTTCCAAAGCGAAGGACCAACCATGTGTTCGGACGCGTTGCTGCTCATGGCGAGAGAAATAAAGTACGGCCCCGTAAATGACAGTTTAGAGCTTCTTTAGGCCTTGAGCCTTTTAAGAGATCACTGCGCGATGCGTATCTCTTTGCCTTGCCCATGGAGAGGAAATAAATTGATGAGCACTTGCTAGGGCGGATGGAGACACTTGTTTCATGCAGGACACGGAAATTGGAATCGTGGATTTGCATTTCCGCCGCATTGGTTACACGTGTAGAGTCTGTAAAGTCAAAGGACCCGGGATTGAGGTAAGGAATGAATTTTTGAGGTATATACTACTCACTTGGTCCAGACTCGAGAATACTATCCGGCTGTTGAGCTGTGGCCTCGCCGATTAGTGGGGAAGAAAATTCTGGTTTAAACAGTGGCTAAAATGAATGTCCCGCAAACGCGTGCTTTAGAAGATGTCAAATGTATGATCACGAAGTCAGACTGTGAGGACAGGAAATGTCAATATAATTGTGAGGCGGCCGGAAATCTTCTGTCATGTCAGTCATATGTACTGTCAGCGGAACTTCGAGTTTGTGATCACAGGACGCTGGGTTAGTGCATGCATGTGTCAGACTTGTGGCAGATTTGGCCTCTGACGCCCAGATATCGAAATAGCTTTCAACTGTGAAGACAATCGGTGTACCCGGATCCGTATAGTTTCGGTGTTCACCTCCTCTCGTCGCCCTTTCTTGAAGTATCCTGTCACATACGAGACGCCAATTACGTCGACTCAGGGAGATTGAAGCGAACTCTGGAAAACCTATCAATATCCAAAACGGGTAAAACGCTTGCATGTTGCTCCACCATGAAATGAAAGAACTCACTTACTGATCCTCCGTGATCGATAGTGGCTTATCCGCATTCCTCATGGGGTCCCTTGAAACATTATCAGCAACTTCTATGTCGATTGCTGGAAGCGGACCGGGGAACAAGAGGTCCGTCATGGGAGGCGTTGTTTGAGGCGTTGGCGAATTACTCCTCTACCTCGCCGGTAGCGTGAAACGGACTGTGGAAATGTTGTATCGTTTGACAATGAAGAGCAACGGCGTATAATGCCAATTTTTAACCGCTAGATGAAACGTCTCCGCCGGCTCTGAGTTCTTCTACCGCTGCCGGTGCTGTGGGCTGCCATAGAACAGAAGAGTTTTGTTTTCGCACTGTCACACGAGTTATCTGACCAGTACGCCTCTTGTGTGTTGATTTTAAGGTGCGATGAGATCTATTCTTCCAAAATTGACAGCCTGGAAGCACATAAGTATGGACATGAAGGTTCCGATCTTGAACCAGGAACGCACAAATGAAGACCGTCCAACAATGGCGTTTCCACCTATGATAGATCTAGGTTCCGCGTTCGCAATGCCTCCTCCAATGCACGATGAAAAGTGGATATCTAGGAAGGGTTGAGCGGCTGGTGTTCGGTGGATTTTAATGTGCTGGGAGGACTTGGGCTTTTTGACAGAAATTTGAAGTGGTATGACGTCTGCATTGGAAGATGAGCTCACGAAGAGCGTAATCATCTTGGTGTGGTGCTATGCACCAGGAAGTGGAGTCTACCAGGACGAAAGCTCACAAGAAACGTACTAATTGTGGTGTGGTGCCATGCGCCAGTAAGTGGAGACTGCCATTCGTTCAGCTGTCAAGAGCGTTGTCCGGGGTCCACGCAATACCAGCATTTTCCCCAAGGGAAAAGCCAAGCGCCTGTAAAATGACCGAATGACGTTGTATATTTGTTATTAGCTTTCATCCTGTGTCCATTCGCACTAACCGTAGCAAATTACGTTCAGAAGAACAGTTATTCATGAATTGTGGCGACACGGGAGAAGACCAAGGAAAGGCCGTGCATGAGGTCGCGGGATTGGAACGGTGGGATTCGTCAGCAAAATTTCCCAAACTGTATCTTCGGTTCGGACAAACATAATTACGATTATCGATGCAGCTGCGATTGTGATTGACACACATATACGGCGAAGAAAAATAGGATATTATTCCGTAACAAAAGCGCTGTGAGCATCCGAAACTTCAAGAAAGTAATCCATGACGTTGTTCCTGTATACAATAATGAGAAATGTCCCGGAACGCCATGGCGAAACACGCGTACCGCATCGACTGTCAAATGCCATACTTAGTTCGCCGGATAATATAAAGCCTGCGGAAGCTTTAGTCATAGCTGCAGAGTCCTTCATGAGATCTAAGCAAGGGGAGGGAAATGACACATACCAGGGTCGAAACTTCAAGCTTCAGTCGTCATTATCCTCGGCTTTGTATCTCTGCCTTCGTCCTTCTTTCACCTCCTCTTCAACCTGCAAACTCGTTTCCAGCCCTTGCTCTTCTTTGACTGAGACCATATCCACAAGCAATTTTGTAACCAAACGTCCTGTGCCTCCCACCAATAGTCCCACTATGCATGCGACTCCACAGAAGACGTATATCGGATAAAAAGCATCAAGAAGATAAAGCGCGATTGTATGAGGCCAACGTATGAAGATATCCGCAATGATGTCGAAAAACACGATAAGAGGCGCAAGCAGATACAAAATTATTGGAAGAGGCGAAAAGAAACTGAGAGAGCGGGTGGCTAGTGAGATGAGAGAATTCGCAAAGCCAGCGAGGGTAGTAGCAATAGAAATTGCAGCTGAAGTTCCTGAGACGACATAGGGAAGTATACGCTCCAGAGGAGGCGCACTTGCAGTCGTCGTTGCCATTGATGCTGGAGTCCGTCCAAGTTCAAAGTTGAACTTTGATACATTATCACTGATCGGTGACGACACGTTAACAACGGCATATTCGGCCCGCCATTCATGTGATGTTGTTGGCGTCTACTCGTGACCGGACGCGTTTGAGACGCGTTCAAGGTTTCCGAGTTGACCACCTAGCGCTAGTAGTGCAAGTAGTATTTTCCATTCACTAGCATCGAAATGAGTGAGAAAGTACAGGTTATCACGAATATAACATACTGACAAAAGCTCAAAATCATATGAATCTCACCCAACTAGATACCTCTCCCTACGTCTACACCTTAATCAAGATCCATAAACTTCTAAAATGCCATAGTAGCCCTTATACTTTGTTCAAAAGTCTCCATGTCCTCCTCGCCAACATAGAGCCTTGCAACTTTGCTCAATCGTGGATAATACCTCTTCATCATCATGGCCGACCGTTCGTTGAGCATCGTAACGGTTGTAAGTGTGATAATCTTGACATCACGTCGCCCATATATCGCAACGACGTCCCCGAGAACCTGGTCAATTAAAGCGCAAACTGCATCTGTACGAAGGGTGCCGAGGGGGTCATCAATGTAGAGACAGATCTCCTTCAAAGCGTCCGTGATCGCCCCCCGCTTGAACAGGCTGAAGGCAGCCTCCATCTGATCTTCGTCTGACACAATGAGGACCAGAGAACGCAGATGCTTCATCAACCATAGTTTGGTCGACTCAACAAACAAGACGTCACGGGCTTTCGGGTGAAACCACACTAGCGTCTCGATGCTCGCTTCCGTCATCTTGAGGATATCACTCAGCCCGTGCGGGTCTGACCAGGTGCGAACAACGACTGCTCTGACGCTCCCGAGATCATATGGGCTGCAGGGGCTAAGAAGAAAATCCCTGAACAGCTCCGTGTGCATGCATCCAATCTCAAGTACCTCGAGCTGTATGACTTTCTCCGTGCGAGGTACCTCCAGCGCCTGAGTCTCCTGATGCGGGCACCACTCTCCGGTAATGATGGAGAAGATTGACTCTCCTCCGATAGAGAGTCGCTTCAGAGTGGGTGGTACAGCCGCGAAGACGGTGACCGGTATCGTGCACGCGCACCGGTCGATCAAATGGATGCGAAGCGTGTGGAGATGCGGTGAGCGGAAAAGTGCGTGGAGTGGCTCGGAGAGCTCCGCTGGAAGAACACTCCAGCCTTCCTTGGTCCCAACGGAAAACGCCAGTGACAGCACACGAAGGCTTTCGCTTTCCATGAGGCGTGATAGGAGCGTCGAAAACGTGGTTTCCTTGATGGCCCAGGTTAATCCGTTGAACCAGAGCTCCTCGATGCAGAGGATATATTGGGGATCTGCGACGAGAAATGCGCACATCTCGTTCCAACGACGATTAGTGGCGCCGAGCTTATCATCGTCGTACGGGTAGTTGGGGCTAACGGTAGCGGCTGATGAGTAGACGGCATGATCAAATGAGATGATGGCGAAAAGTGCCTTGCGGCTCGGGACAAGGAATGCACGCGAGACTTGACAGCATTGCAGAAGGGTGTCGACATCACCGCGTAGATGGTAAACTACATCGTCGATGATATCAAAAGGTAGCGTCAGTTGAACCATGGTGGTTTCCACAAAAATAGAAGTTGGCTTCTTGTTATCGATTTCGTCTCTTGTGACCGATCGTGGTTCCCAAGTACTTGCACGGCCGTTGCCGCTTCGTTTGGGTCCGCGACTCAGACCCAGCGTCATTCTGCGGGCAAGCCAGGGCCAGACTTAGTGACCTCTCTGTGGACCTGAGTAAAGTACATACAATGATAATGTTGATACAAAGTATCATCATAATTCCAAAACCAGCAGCCCTCCAAAACTCGAACACAAAACAACCCTTCCAATTTCCTCGTCATAATCCAGCGCCACCCAATCATTCAGCTCATTCGTATGCACAGCCGTTCCCCGCGTGTCTGCAACGCCGTCGACCTGCGCCCCTTCGTCTCGGTCTCTCAGAGGGCCCGGAAACACGGCAACCATGAGTGTCTCGTTCCCGCTAGCACGGTGTATCGCCTGAAGGGGATACTCCTCGTTCCCATGAAGGAGGCCCACCCTCGCGCGATCTTGGGGCTGGATCCATGCTGCGGTTCCACATGGCCCCAGCACGACGTTGCGACAGCCGAGGGATCCTCGCACTGCGTTTACACGGGCGATTAGGGCTGGGGGGAATATATACGGAGGTTCGTTCGAGTCGTCATCGGGATCGGGATTGGGGAGGAGGTTGTAATGGTCTAAGGAGTGAACGCCAGATGCCCAGGGATCGTCGCTTTCGCCGCGGAGAAGGATCGAGAGGCCGGGTGTGGTAGAGTGGGTTTGGGTCACGCAGACGCCGTCGATCCAGCCGAAGGAGTGCTGGGCGATGGGGGTATACTTAAGAGGGATCTCTTCGAGTTCGGGCTCGGGAAACAGGTATATGGAGGAGGCGCGGACGAGGAGGACACTTCGATGTGCAAACACAGCCTGAATGGCCCTGTTGGGCTGCGAAGAATGACCTCAGAAAGATCGTGACATTGCGAAATAAAACATGGCTGACCTGCCAAAGACCTGTATCTGCATCTGGTTCCTCAAGAATTGCTGAGATTCCTAATTTCCAGTTCCATATCACGGTTCTCCAAACGTCGTCACTCAGAGCCAAAAAATCGCCGTGTAACTTTGTAGGCTTCATACGAGAGGGTATTCTGTGAATGGCTTGAAGTGAGCATGCCCCGTTCTCGTCAGTCCGAAGCGAAATAAGCGACACGGCGGCTTCCTCGCTAGATACAGAGCTCAGAAAAATGACGATTTCCCTGCTTATACTACAAACCCGTAATTGGACACGGATACCGCCAGGGTGGCGTCGGACCCTGCATCCGTATTCATGGCTACACCGGTGAACAGGCCGCCTCTTGGGGACCACTCGCAAGCTCTTCGCATTCCTTTCTCAGATGACAGATCCCAGATGGTGATCACATCCCAGATACTTTTCGACACGGTCAAGATCCAATCACCAGAGCGACCCGGGAGGAACCGAACGTCAGATATCGAGATATTGGATATCGAGCTGATGAATAAAGTCCGTGGAGGGCTGAGATGACCCGATCGCCATCTTAAGGCGAGGCGGTAGGCATGACAGGTTCGCTTCTCGAGCTCTGAGACTGACATCGAGGTCAATGGAAGGCTTGAAAATGGATATCCTCTCTTGAGAATGTATTTATCACAAGCAGTCGTCCACACTATCCGCAGAGTAGACACCTCCCAAAGCCGCCTGCAAGTCTGCGTGATTTTAGCATGTCAAATGGGTTAGAATTGAGTAAAATCCGCCTACCTTGCGTATTGATATAATTTCTGGAGGTACCAGGAATGAGAAGAGGTATATCAGGGTATCTTCATTTAGTACGTCGAGGAACGCCATTCAAGTTATGATATATGAGAAAGTTAGCCGCGGCTCAGGTCAAGCAGGTAATCTCGGAATTTGAATTGCTAACCTCAAGACTCAAGTTAGTTATTCATTCCCACGGTGCGACTTTCCGAAAACGACCGTTTTTACTAGCTCCTCATCGTTCACCGACGCGTCCACCCAAAATGAGCTCCAGTATCTCTTCCTTCTTCTCTTCTTTCCTACCCGTCATCCACGCCGACTCTGAGGAGCCAGAGGAGCCAGAGAAGGAGCCAGAGACCGCGAAGCCTGCAGAGGAGGAGGAGGAGGAGGAGGAGGAACCGGAGGATGTATGTGCCAGCTTTGAACTTGAGTTTCAAATAGTGCTCACTGTCCTTTTTACAGATTCACCCCGCTATTCGTGAAGAGTGCAAGGAGTCTGCCAAGTGCGCACAGCTCGCAAAACATTTTGAACATTGTCAGGAGAAGGTGCAGAGTGGACAGGGATTCAAGGGTGAAGACTGTGTCGAGGAACTGTGCGTGCACTAGACTATCTTCTTGAACTTGTAAAACTGACTTTGAAATACTTTTGGTAGATGTGCGTTTCTATTTTATTCGGTGCTTGTTGTGTTATTGACGTCACTTCCGCTACAACGAATTTCTAGTCCAGTGCGTATATCACACCCTCTCTAGTTTCTTAACTAACCCAACGTCACATATGTCAGTATGATGCACTGCGTAGACGTACGATCCTCTTTCTCACTTCGCGCGGCCCCACGTATTCTTACGCTATCCACTCTAGGACGCTGCCGCACCAAAACTATTCAGCAAACTCCGTTGAGTTACGACGCGTTATCGGTAGATGTGCTCCGGTAAGTCCATGTGTGTTGCATACTATGGGACTCCGCTGACTGAACTAGAGGGTTTAGTTGTAGGATTGTTAGTGATGAATGTTTCTCTCATTCAACAAATAGAAGCGGACTATTCTCCATGGACCCCACGTTTCCTACAATAAGAGTGCTGGCAGCAGGAGCCCTAACGACAGCAGGTTGTGGTAGGCACACGAGCCCAGGCCCAGGAGCAGCCATCCAAATCACCTTTAAAAACATTTCCACGCCATTCGATGCGCCGGGATACATACGAATTACTATAAGGTTACAACAACTAAGGTTACAACAACTGCATCACTACGTATTAGGAAGCGGGTCTGTTCGATAGGAACCCAACTACCAGTGCAGACGATGCGTCGGGCACTGGTACCCACTCGGGTTCTTGAAGAGGTAGAGCTGATGGTACTCCTCAGCATCCCACCATTGCCCAGCGGACACAATTTCTGTGGCTATCTTATCGCGCTTTGGAGTGAAGTGTTTCGCCTGGACCTCTTCGGTGACACGTTTCGCAGTAGCCTCTTGCTCCGCATCGTGCGTGAAAATCGCCGAACGATATTCTGTGTATACACATGTCAGAACAATGATGCAATGAAGGGAAAAATTGCGACTCACGAGTACCGATGTCACCTCCCTGTCTGTTCACGGTAGTAGGGTCATGTGTGCGGTAAAAGAATTCTGTGTTTGTGTGGGTTAGTAATCTCAGTGTATAACGACAAGCCTCACCAACGAGTTCAGCGTAGGTAACGATGCTGGGATCGAACTCGATCTTGACGGCCTCTGCATGGTCCGTCGCCCCAGAACAGACAGTCTTGTAATCTGGGTTCGTCACGAGTGGGTTTCCGCCAGTGAAGCCGACAGTCGTCTTGAGAATGCCTTTGTTCTGAGCTGGAGGGTAGTGCTTCAGAAATATATGTTCCGTTCCCCAGAAGCATCCTGAGGCGAAAGTAGCGATAGAAGTGTTCAGGGCGGCTTGAAAGACATGCTCGTTATCAGTTTTGATAGTATGTGTGAGATTTGCGTACTTGTGGACATTCTTGCTGAATAGTTCGAGGCTTCGAATTTGGTAGAGAAGGGAAGAAGAGCTCTCAAGCGGCCGAGCATCAACAATGCCCCTTTTGAAAGCGTTGATCTTCTACGTGAGTTGGTTGTCAGTACTGTCAGCAAGTTGACCAGTGGTCAGAATGAAAGTGGATCGCGTCATCTCATCGGACATCTACTATTTGGGAAATTCTAGCAGATGAGATAAGATTGTATGCATGTATCAATCATGTTTCGTCAAGGTTCAAAACTCCGATGAATTTTGGAAAATCATGATCGCAGACTACCGTGACAAACTAGTACGTTTTGCCTGCCTGTACAAATGTTGATTTCTACGGCATCCACTGCTCACTCTGTCTCCCCAGCTTCTGTCGACTCGATGGATTATGAAAAATAGTTTGGTTTCGGCTTCAGGTGCAAATGTTGAATCCTACGGCATCCACCGCTCATTTTCATATTACTATCTGTTCGGGTTCTGTCATTTGACCAAGTCATGCCATCGCTAAATATCCAAACTGCTCATAAACAAGCGCCATATACCATATATGGTGCTAATAGATTCACAGAAGCTGCCGGGGCGTTACAAGATAAGCTCAAAGCGTAATATTGGAACAGCGCCGCAGCTCATCACCGGCTTCCGGGCGCCTCTGCAGTCTTCTGGCACACATGAGGCATTTACAGGGTGTGCTGCGCCTCTACTCCACCAGATAACTTCTCTTGATACCTCAATGACTGGGCTTACATCTATCCACCAAAAAATTCTACCAAACCATCCAGCGGACATCTCTGTACGCCACTTCTCCCGTCGGCATGCAGGGATGGCCGCTGAAGGTATCAGCGCCCGTCTTGAGAGGAGAAGAAAACACGTGGGGCTCGCCATGCAGCGTGGCCCCACCGGAAGGCTGGAGCGCTTAGCACTTTCAACATTGAATGAGGTGCTCGTAATCAACATGGATGACGACAAGCCACTCCTCACTCGAGACAAGCCGTTCGAAGACCTCCTTCGTGGCAATATGTGCACATTAGTCGGCTTCGACATGGGTCGCTTAGCTTTGCGGATTGCCCATGATCTGAAATTGCAAGTGAGGGGTATCGACCTGTCTACAGCGTTTCGAGCCAACAACTGGGGCCCTCCTTTCCCCTCCGATGTCCTGAAGAATAAGGTTTTCCCCAACGTAGATATCGCCTTGGTTGACGGCATGTGGATCGATGAACAAGGCCCCCGGGAATTATGCCTCCGCGCTTGGCTTTCTGTATGGTGCTTATATTTCAGTCTCGGTGGCAGTCATAGTCTTTAATGATTCTGTAGTGTCGTGGACAATTGCTCCGTTGGCCATGAAACCATGACGAGGGTCGACACGAGCCTCCTGCATTCACAGGTATGTCTTAACGCCCAAATGACCAGAGCGGACGCTAAATTTACTGATACTTCACAGGAAGTAACTTGTCTAGGCGAGCTCGTCAGACAAGCTTACGTTCTGAACGCCGCGAATCCAAAAGAGTCCCCTAGTGAATTTACTCGATTCCAACTTACGCAAGACGGGAAGTTAGAGTTACAGAATGCGCGATACAGGACGAAAATTCGGAGAGGCAACCAGGTAAGCCCTCCCAGCTCTCGCAGGCGTCGAACTACATCTAAGTGACTTCGCGACTCATAGACAGTGATCATGACGAATGAATCAGGACGAGAATTCTACGGCCAAGCACGTGGTAGCAAAGGGCGAACGACCAACATCCACTTCACTGGTCAGGGCCTCACTGGAACACTAGAGAAAGTCCGAGTCTTTGGCCCTCCGCCCTTGACAAATGCCGAAAAGGCTCGCGACGAATTTGTTCTGAATGTGCTTCAAGGCCAGGCGCTTCTTGGAGCCCCGTTCATCAAATCGCTGTGGTTTCCTGGCCGGGCAAAGCTCCTTGGCATCTACTCCCAACCTTCCACGATGCTAACGTTTCCGGGTCTTAACCCCTCCCAAACAGAAGTCGCTTCGAAGATGATATCGGATTGTCCTCTAGTGGTAGCGCATGGTAAGATTGACATTGTGCTAACGACTAGTTTCTGAGCTGAGCGTACTATCGCAGGTCCTCCGGGAACAGGGAAAACAACCACCATTGCTGCTGCTGCCGCCGTCTGGGCACAAATGAGGCTCCCAACCTGGATCATAGCCCATTCCAATGTCGCCGTTAAAAACATGGCTGAGGCCCTATTCAAAAAGGGTGTTCCTTTCCGCATTTTAGTGTCCAAAGATTTCCATTTCGAATGGTATGTTCCCCTGTATCATTATTCTTCCTGGGTCTGATCTACAAAATAGGCACGAACATATATACAATAACATCAAGAAGACTGTCATCGTGTCAGACGAACTCCTAGCCGCTAAAGATCCCCTTGAGCTGTCCAGGATCATCGGCGGATCTTGTATAATGTTATCGACGTTGAGCATGCTGTCGAACCCTTCGTTATATCGACTTGGAATGTATAGAGTCGTTCCTGTGGGACGACTCGTGGTCGATGAAGCGTCTCAAATCAAGATCGAGGACTTTATGGTACGCTCATTTGATTACCTTTCTAGCCGTCCATCTGAGGTCTCTTCAGCACAGCTTTTACCTCTTCCGAGAGTCGTTGAAGAAAGTTTGTTTCTTCGGTGATCCTAAGCAACGTACGAGTAGTTTATTCCCAATTATGACATTTGTACCTGACGTCTTCCCTGACAGTCCCTCCCTATGGCCAAGAAAAACTACCTGAGATGAAAACGATCTTCGATCTCCCTCATCTTCAAGGGACAGCGGGCTTTCTGGACACCCAGTGTATGACGATTTATGTATTTGTTTTCTTCCTCGACAACTGATCCTGGTGAATTAACAGATCGTATGCCGACGCCACTGGGCCAGTTCATCTCAAAGCATGTTTATGACGGAAAACTCAAATCAGAGCATAATATTACGACAATGTCGTGTGTATCATTTATCAATGTTCCGAACGGAGCAGAAGCCAAGAGTGGTTTCAGTTGGACGGTAGGATTTGATTTCTCAATCATCGGTAACATACTCATATCTACGCCAGAACGCAGAAGAGATCCATGTCATGACGAACATCGTGCGGGCGTACTATAAGCACACAAACTTCTGTATAATAACACCTTATGATGCTCAACGATCTGCTATCGAGAGGCGACTGAAGGCGGAGGATCTTCCATGGGAGCGTGTGTTCAACGTCGATAGTTTCCAAGGTACGCAGGATATCTCTTGCACCCACTGTCTACGGACTACTAACAATCCTTTTACAAGGCAATGAAGCGGACTTTGTCCTCGTCTCCGTTGTTAGATCAGGATCGGGGCCAGGATTCCTGTCTTCGATTAATCGTATGAATGTCCTCCTCACTCGGTGCCGCAAAGGCCTCGTTATCGTCAGTAATCGATCCTTCATCGGAGGTGGGGGATACAATACTCTTCTCGGTCGACTGGAGCGGCATTGGACACAAATACAAGGACAGAGCGGCACATGGGTCGACTGGAGAGCAGTCTCCGATGGAACTGCAGATCTACCCAGTGCACCTGGCCCCAATCGCCTGAGAGCTATCCCTGTATCTCATCGCGTCCCAGGAGCTAGAGCCTCATCATCTTCCATTGTTGTGAAGAAATTCGACGTCAAATCACTTTTTAAGAACCGTGAACCCATACCGGATATTCGTACTGCCGAACAGAAGTCCCCCGCCGCCATGTATCGCGCGATGTTCGCGTTCGAGGGGCAGGTCAACGAGATGTCGCTCGCGAAGGACGACATCGTTGAGCTTCTTGAAAAGACTGACGGCGGTTGGTGGTCCGTGAAGCGCGCAGGCGTCACAGGGTGGGCGCCGAAGACTTTTCTGGAGCCTGTGGCTGCCGCTGTGCACCCCCCTTCCCGTCCCCTACCTCCACCACGTCTTCCTGTGTATGCACGCCCGAACTGGGCGTCCGCCACGGCGAAAGCCCCATCGGTCTCAGCGAATGCGACTACGTTGTCTTATAGCAAGATGGTCAAGACAAATTCGATCGCGCCGATCGTTGCTGGCTCTCCAATTACGCCCAGCTCAAGCATTCAAATGCCATGGTCTGCTAAAGCAAATGGGACGATGTTCCACCACTACCAGCCAGCACCTGTCATGATGCCTCGCGCGGCGCAACCTGATCCCGTGGTCGACCTAGGCAATTACATTGATTTCCCTGAGCTGCCAGTGATCGATGCGCCTCAAAGCACCAGACAGAAGAATATATCACCCTCGTCTACGACTTTCAACAACTTGCCTAGGAACTCAAAGCCCTGGAGTGCTAAGGGCCCTGTTGAGGCGCAAGCCACACCGTCAATGCCATCCGTGGTCCGAGTCAAGAGACTACAAATATCAGACGAACAAATCGCACGAGCTCGGCCCACAGGCTTGCAACCTGGCTTGAGCGGGAACGGGAGGGGGTCTGTAAAGTTACAAGGCAATTACAAGTTACCTGGTCTACCGCAATCGAGAAGGTGGAGCCACCTCGATTCTTGGGGCTCATACTAACACGTTTACATTATACAACGTGTGTTACTGCTTCTACGTGCCCGCTTTCTATGTCAATTTCAGTATTCGTTCAGTGTTCCTGCCCTGTGCTAAGAACTGGTGCCAGTAGAAGCTCAAACGGTAAGATGACATCCGAATAAAAAGATGAACTCCGGTGCAATGATCGGACCTCGATTGGATCGAAACTTGTGTGGATTTTCCTTCTCCGAGTCTTGAGGGTGGCTTGTGGTCCGAAGTCTTATTTTCTGTAATCACACAGGCGTCAACAGAGACCGCAGCCACATATCCATCGTTGTAGCTTCAGGCTTCAAGCTCAGGTTTATCGTGAGCTTGTTGAACATCCAGAGGATCTATAGAGCCTGCTGCACTAAGTGGAGGCACACTGTTCCTGGTGAGTACTTAATTACATTTCAGTACCTGCCTTGGTACCTGCTATGATCCGTTTTTCAACATGCCAAGTTAAGCGACGGTGGTTTCCCGTCCCGCCTATCAAATCGCCACAAAACTTTTGAAAGCGCCCGATATTTTCCCCATGAGTGATCAACTGACAGTTCAGACAAGGACGAAGTATTTGTTTCGACGACCGTGGCTTCCACAAATCCTACGCATCCTCATCCAAAAGTTGCTTCTTATTCAAGGTCAAGTGACAGCGGCCACTATCGCTACCGACCGACCCGGAACTTTGTATCGTCCTAGGTGTGTATTCATTCCGTGACATCCAAATCCACATGCATCTATCATGCGTATTGGCTTGCGTGAGAACTCGACTCTCTTCCGCAATGCAGTGTATAAACAGTCTCTCCATTTGCCCCTAATAAAATTCGAGGTTTTTTTTTCACAGGGAACATCTGCACATGGAACCACCGCAGGGGTGAACGTTTGAACGTTTACCCTTGTGGTACAGCATGATCCTCCCTTCGAGGCACGCGATGATAATATCAGCGCATCTAATCTAATCGGGAAAATATTAATGCACATGTCTGGGCAGTGGGCGTCGGCGATTCACACTCGTGGACCTGGATCCCCAGAGTTCAGTCATAGATCAGGATCTCGGCAGTATGTATCCGCCACCATGTGGCAGTTGCTGTGGGCGATTCGCCGAGTGAGTACTTCTTTCTTTAATAGGGCCGTTGGTTTTACAGGATTGCTTATAGCTCCGGAAAGTTGAATTTCTCAAGGTCGTATGCTACCCCGTCCCCAACGTTATCCTCCATAGCACGCAAACTCTGGCTTGAATGGAGGTCACACTGGGCAACACCATCGGGGCGGTTTTCGTGGGCTCTATGATAGCTGCAATGTGCGTCTGGTCTCCTACTCGTGAATAGTCTTGGCTCAGAGCCTTCGTATAGCCTCTATGGAGTCACCAACCTCCAGGTGTATCTATATTTCCAAAACTACCGGAACGACTGGCGTGTGCAGAAATACTCAGTGCGCAACCTCCTCTACCTCTTGTAGATCTGACGAGCTGAAAGAATGCGAACAGGTTGCTTTGCTCTGGTGCGCCAAAATAAGGATCCTACCTACCTACAGCTTCACCTACCTGCGTGTTCTAGGGTGCTGGACACTCTTCACCTGTCCTTAACAATTGCCGCTGTGTATCATTATTTGATAAACTCTTTTGGGTCTTTGGAGGCACTTCAATTGGTTGTGTGGTGCGCTCAACGTTCCTTTCTCTGTAGCATGGGAGTCGCTCATCACCAAGCCATATTACAGGAGCTTCAAGGTAGCACTCAGGCCTTCATCTATAAGCACCTTATTTATGAACGTCCCCTCCCCTGTCTAGCTCGAGATAGCCGTAAATGTAAGCTATGACTCTATTGCCGCTGCGATCGCGATGCTGACACCATTTGTGACCTCAAGGTAGTTATTATTGTTACTGTACAAACCTTATACGCCGTGCGCGTGTGGAAGCGTGCGTGCTCTTCGCGACTGCGCGTACGATCTTGGCAGTTGACTTTTCTTGTACCTTTAGTTGGACGCCACTATCACCGCATATGGCCCATCATTGTGGTAAGTCGCCACTGGTGCCGCCGGTTATCACATGTACTCATTTTGCACAGGCAATTATTGTCGCCAGTGGTTACGGTAAGCTTTGAATCCACGCGCCGGGATGGAGTACTCACATGGCTTTTTTTGGGTATCTCAGCGATTGGCATATGTGTGTATTTTTGGTTTGATCATGTTGGACAAATATTCAAAGCGTGCCTCGATGTAAAGTGCTCGCTGTCAAGACGTGAGCTTCATCTACAATATGCTTGCACTTCAACATCTAAACTTCTCCCTAGCTATGGCATTTCCACCTTCGCCGAAATAACGGCGATGTCGGTGAGCCTCAGTGCAAGATCTCTGTTGACTGGTCGTGACATATCCCTTTTAGTGGGTCATCTACACATCCTTCGCATGGCCCGCCGTTATAGATCTCGTTATTGCCATCGCTATGTGCTATTATCTTTTCCGAAGCAAATCTGGATTTTCTGGGTGAGTACAAAGTCGTAACCATCTTCGTCCATTCAACTGACATGACCGCAGGACCAACTCCAAAATCATCATGATCATTCGTATGATCCTGATATCTGGCTTTTTAACCAGGTAATTGGGCACATGTGGTCTCTACGCACCCGCTAATATCGTTTTAAGTGCCTGTTCTTTGACAGCTCTCATTTGTGTAAGCTCTCGAAACACCGGATTCCCCTTTGTCGCCTCATCTACTATTCTAGTATGCAACAATGCCGAATACTCTCGTATTTCTCGGCATTGAATTCCTGTTGACTAAACGTGAGTGACTGTCCTAGTTTCTATCGGTCCCTGCCGCTGAAGTTATCTTCGTTCAGTTTACATCAACAGTTTCCTTGCCATGTAAGGCACCCCCAACTTTTTGTCCCGAATAGTACTGATAATTCCCGCTTCAGGTTGAACGCCCGCCAGACTGTTCAGGACAAGGACTCGACAGGCCAGACGCTTAGTGGGACAAAAATCTTGAACATTCGGACAGCTACCTCGATGCAGATTGCCACAGGCCATAGTGGCGAGCTGGCATCGCCCTATGATTTGGAGGAGGGTAAGGTAAGCTTCTGATGTTTGCATCTACAGTGGCAACACCCAACTCACATCCAGAAGGGCGCGATCCCTCTGTCTCCCCTTTCCCCTTACAGGAACGATAGCAAATACATAGGTCAGGGCTATGGCAACCAGGACCCCCATGTATGATCTTGTATGATCCTCGATCAGAATATATCACCGCTAGATAATTCATCAAGGCCCCCTGGTGCTACGGTCCTTGGTTGAGGAGATGTCGAGACTCGAGATGTTTAACCCCTACTCGAAGATTGGGGTGGGCGCCTACGTAGGCCTGTAGGCGTCCACCCGCGTTCTGAACTTGCATTCTGGTTGTAATCAGCTGTAATCATCACAAATCTTCTGGGTCATCTCAACGTCATTTTCTGGGTGTCTAGAAACACTAAGACACCACTGATATCGATGGTTATCACAAGCTTATGCGATGACACACGCATGTGCGACTAAAACCACCTCGATCTCGAGCTTGAACCTACGCGGGCTCGGCGCACGATGATGAGGGTCTTGGTGATCAGGACGTCCCCGTATCATTAGGTACGTATCCGAGCATCCGGTCGTGCTGATGTGCAAAGATGATGTTATGTACATGTCAATGGCGTAATGGATCTCCCAGTCAAATTCATGTTACAAAGAGGGGTTAGAACTCTGTTTTCGTTTGTCATAACATACCGCCGTCGCAAATGCCACAAAGCGCGCTCGAGGCGCTTCAACAGTCTGGAATAGTCATTGCATCGGATACTGGAGAGTATCTGCGTACGTCATTATCCCGTTTTTTCCTAAATTGGCAATATTAATTTCTTATCTCTTGAACTTCAGAAATTGGCGAGTTCTTCCCGCAAGATGCGACCACAAACCCCTCCCTTGTGTTTGCTGCGATATCAAAGCCACCGTATGCACATCTGACAGACGAGGCCTTACACTATGCTACATCACGACCGGGGTCATTAGAGGCACAGACTGAGTTGGCTTGTGATTACCTGGTGCGTGGGCGTATTGAAAGTACATCTTCGCGTCACTGACAATTTCTCGTAGCTCGTCCAAGTTGGAATACAGATACTAAACATCATTCCTGGCAGGGTCTCCGTTTCTGTCGACCCTCGACTTGCAAATGATACAGATGCTATTGTTGCGAAAGTATGTTTTGCCTGAAGTTGGCTTACTCAGTCCGAACTTCACGCTTATCGGCTTTCTGAAGGGCCGAAAACTTATTTCAGTATTCGAGGAGTTTGGATATCCCCGGGAACGGGTCCTCATCAAGATACCCGCCACGTACTCTGGCATCCTAGCCGCCAGAACCCTCGAGACCTCCCCCAAGCCCATACACACCAACGCTACCCTAATCTTCGGTGTCGTCCAAGCCCTCGCATGTGCCCAAGCTAGAATCACCGTGATATCGCCCTTCATCGGGCGCGTGAAGGACTGGTGGGCGGCCCGCTACGCGCAGCTCCACAACGGCGAAACACAGCCTGCGCTGCCGCTCTCGCAGCACCCGGGTATCCTGCTCGTGCGCGACATCCGCTCTGCGTTCTCGGAATATGGGCACACGACGACGGTGATGGCGGCGGGCTTTAGGGTCGTGGACGAGGTCGTGGAGGTGGGGAAGTACGGACAGAAAGGGGGGCCGGATATCCTTACGCTGCAGCCGGAACTCCTCGATGGGTTGAGGAAGCGGCCGGGCGTCGCACATTCTACGGACATGCCCAAGAACAAGACTGGCAGCCTCCCTGAGCCTCGGTATATCGACCGCGAAGGGGATGCGAGGTCCGACGCTCAGGCGTTATTCGTAGAAGATCTCGCGAGGGAGGGTATAGCGGTTGAGAAGGTTCCGGAGGGGTTGGCGAAATTTTCGGTGGATGCGAAGAATCTTGAGGACCTCCTGCGCAGCAAGATTAGAGCTGCCTTAGACTCCGCTCCGAGGTCATAGACGAGTCTCCGTCCCATTAGAGTGATGGCTGTTTTTATTTCTGTTGTTAGATATAGATGGGGGCTCAAGGAGATGTACACACCTCAATTGATATGGTCCTGAGGCTTCGGCTGTTCTTCATTTTGCTTGTTGAATGACCATGTCTTGATTGAAGTATCCAGAGTAACTGGGCGGGGTTTTCTAAGGTGGACAACGCGCGGTGGAAGTAATGAATCTTGTCCTTTGTCGTCGTCATCCGAGCCAGAAGAGTCGGAGCCTTCGTCGGATTGGAAGTGCCTTGATCCGGATACCGACAATAGCATGGGGTAGATTGGGTTGAACGCGACTGATCCAATGGCATCTTCGAACTGGATGTTAGACAGGAAGCTGGTTGAGATAGGACGAGGCACGCACCAGTGTGCGCATCGAACTCTAATGCGGGGGACATTTCTTCTGTATCATAATCTTCGCTGGGCTCAACTAAAACATCCGGTTCATTGAGACCGAACATTGATATCTTCCCGTCCTGAGACGAGGCGAAGTCAGTTCAGTGCCTGATATCTCTGTTCAAGGAACGTGCTCACCGGGCCTCCCGACGCAAGCCAGCTGCCGCCAATGTCGACATCGAACCTTAGCTTCTGGTTCGTTCTTTCGGAGTCAGTGTTGGGCTTGAAGACATTCAGCGGTACATCGACGTTGGTGCGGATATCCCAGCTGTAGATAGGCCCGTGCCTGCGATAGGCGGCGTACATGATGTGCGGCCTAAGAGGATTGAAGTGCAGCTTGATTCGATCGCAATAAGGATCCACGAGAAACTCCGGGAGGGGGGGAAAGGGAGAATAAAAACAGTACCTGAGTAACCCCGCACAGGGGACCGCCCGATACGAACATGACAGGTTCGGCGCCCTGCGTTTCACTGAACATTGCTATGTTGGAGGAGGTCGGCGACAGGCTGCCTGCCGCGTAAATGTCCGAGCCTTGGGAAGGTACAAATGCAAGGGCAGATATGATACCTGATCAAAGAGGAAGTCGTTGAATTCTTGGCAGAACGGCGTCCGCATGGACTGTCGTACCTTTCAGACCATCCTTGCTCTTCTTCGAAGGTGTGGTAGGAAGTCGGGTGCCCTCTCCGGGGCGCGAAACGTCAAAAACTTCGACTGCATCTTCGAACCCACAATAAAGCCTAGATTGGTTATAAGATCAAACCTTTCTTAGAGTCATAAGAAGTGCGTGCGCGCGTACCGCTCAGCGGACATATTGAATGCCATACTATGTGGTGCGATCTGCCGTTCGCGATGATCCACAATTCTGTAGGAAGCACGAAGCTACATCTGCAATGAAATCATCAAGTGAGTGTGGTGAAAATGGTGACGGACTGACTCTGCCGTCCGCGGCGTCGAGGAGCTTTACGGGGCATTCGCGAACAGAGGCGATGAAGCAAAATGAGGCTGGGTTGAGTGGGCTTGCGGTCGGGTACCAGATAAAGTCAAGAATGGGAGATGGTTGTGAAAAGATCTTATTGGGTGATGCTTGAGATGAAATCGAGTCGAGCGCATTGGAAAGTTGAAAAGTTCGATCTTCGCATTGTGTGAGGATTGTAGAACCATCTGGACTCCTATCAATACAAAAATGAATACATTAGTCTGATAATATACTTCAATTGCACACATCGACATACCATTTCGCCACACGAGCAAAGTTCTCGCTAAAATCTTCACTCCGGGAAGGCTGAACCACGGTTTTAAGAGAAGGAGCTTTTGAGATATCATACTGAGGTGGCGCCCATGTGTATTCGGACTCCATGATGGGTTGTATGTTATATTTTCGCCAAACGTGGAATATATATAGGTGATCGATGGTTTCGATGAACCAGTGAAGTTGGAGAAATATTCAAGAGGTGTTTATGTTGTCCCGGCCCGGAGTCCGGAGCCAACTTTACACACGCACGTGAGAGTTTTTCCCGATCATGTGAACTATCGACGCGACGCGTTCGCCCAGCGCTAGTGAACGCTCTATAGACTTTCCTACCTTCGGACAGTATTTCATCTCAACTCGCGTCGTCAACGATGCTCCCAAAAAAGGCTCCTCACTGGCTCAATTTGTCTTCTCTATAGTACCTGTGCCTTGACTATTGAAATTATCGGATTTCTCAGTGGCATCTATCTAAAACTCCGTTTCTTCTTTCACCCGGCAGCGTCCACCTCAATTTCCGAGTTTAGCCTGTGGCGTTGACTCCTACGAAGTCTAATCTTAGCGTACACCTGCACCTGCCGCAGTATTTCCCTGATCACTCGACCAGTGGAGAATCTCGAAGGCTGATGGGATGACTGACATCGGACTGTTTTTGTTACAACGAGGCGGGGGGGCTCCTCCATCATTCCGTGCCCACCTTCGCCTCTCCGGAGTATTTGTATTGCGGTGGGCTACTATTGGATGCAAATAGTCTTCACCCTGTCCTTCGCCCGGCTACTACTTACCTCACGATGTCAAGCAGCAAAATCATTGTCGTCAATCACTTCGCTTTCTGCTTCGAGCACGGGAACGAGATGTGTTACTCCTGCAATAAAGACTATCGGTCCAGCAATAATTCTACGTCAAATCTGCGACGACACCTTGCTGAAAAATTGGGCCAGTCGTTCGAGCTCATGTATGGATTTGACTTGCAGGTTCTTGATCCATCCCATGTGTTCCTATGCGTAGAAACTGACCCTCACTTTTCGCAGAATCGTTGTTCAATAAATATCTACGCATACGGCGTTATAAAAGCAACCCACCACCGTGGTCCTCGAGCTTCAGGGTCGTGTCCTGACCACTCGAAGGTCGACTGTGGGAAATGCTTCGACTGGATCAGATTGGTGGGCTCTGAGATAACCGACGACAACTTCGACGGGAGGAAAGCAAGAGCAATCCGCGAGGAATATTATGCGTCGGCAGGGATGATCGGTGGGACTGTATGAGGCCGTATTGTAGTCGAAACAAATTCCAAGGCGAGTCTATCGCCCCCCTGACTCACTTGTATTGAGATGCGATCGTTCAGTTCTTTCTCTAGTTTTTCTCCT
Organism: Tephrocybe rancida; assembly: GCA_018858115.1. Lineage (NCBI taxonomy): Eukaryota > Fungi > Basidiomycota > Agaricomycetes > Agaricales > Lyophyllaceae > Tephrocybe > Tephrocybe rancida. The sequence continues at coordinate 71,236 of JABCKT010000033.1, forward strand.
GGTCGTACGACGGATCTCAGCACGCAGTCGTTCTGAGCCTTGTAATTGCATCCGTCTTATCTATAGCATCTATCACCTTGCGTAGTCAAGGTCTTATCTCTTCTGGAATTCACCATATATAGAATTTTGTATGATAGACATCATATACAAACAAAGTTCTGATTAGATAAGATGATATTAATTCAAGTTACTCTCAGCCTGGCATCTAGCGTGTCAGTTTGTCTAGTGCTTCCAGGCGCAAGTCTTCTAGCCTAAGTGCCTCGGAAGGGTGCGTTGTGAAGAGCTCATCTCTGAAGTCTCTCAACAGTCGGATTGTATCTCTTCCTCTGCTCCTCGATAGTGCGACGTACGCGTTGAAGGGCGACAGTGCTGACGATGGGGGCTTCGCGAGATCTATCAAGACGTATGGGATGGTCTGGCCCTGTGATTTGTAGTCTGTGAATCCGTAACTTGCGGTAACTGCCAACTGTCTCCTTCTGATGTTTCTTGCAGGTTGGCCTTGACCCAGTTTGACTTGAAACGTCGCCTCTGACGGTGATATTGGGATCAGTCCAGTTGGGAGACCGGCAAACGATATATTTGGCGGCATATCGGGTCTGAAGAGGACCACTGCCGGAGGGTATCTCAAGAGAATTGTATTGTCGTGCGACTTTGCGTGCGTGGACTCTTGAACCTTTTCTCTGGGATCGAGAATTATATCTTCTATGATTCCTCTGGTCCCGTTTGCCACGTCCGCTTCGGTTGCGATGTTTAATGTGATCATTGCCTTCATCCCCACTGCTAGTTCTAGTCTCTCGTTTAGCTTTCCAGTCCGTTTCGCGTCCATACCTAACGCTGCCAACTTGTGAGCACCTCCTAGGGGTACACCGCTTTTTCCGAACGTATCCTCTGCCTGTGATATGTAAATCGGGTTCCCAGAGCGTCTAGAGTGTTCTCTTAATGCAGCCGAATTCCACTGTGCGCGAACACCGTGTCGTGACGTTATGAGGACGGCGTTTCGCCATTCATTGGATTCAAAGTTTGTTGGCGGACAATCAGGACTTGATAGCAGTAATTTTCGTACGGTGAGGATGTCTTCCTTGGTACAGGCTCCGTGGCGGAGTCGAGATAATATGCCCTTCCACACGATGTCTGTTACTCGTTTCTGTTCTTTCAGAATAACAACTTTATTGAATTGCAAGTATATCTGCCTTCCTAGAAGCGAGCGGGGGCTATCCTTTGACGAGCGATCGACGTATAATGCGGCAGAAGGGTTTTTAACAGGTGGAAACTGATGAAAGTCTCCAAACATGATGACATTCAAACCTCCGAATGGATGGGTGGCGTCTGTGTTCGCATTGCCCACTAGGACGTGTCCTGCTGATTGTGACGCCAGCGCGAGCACATCCTTGGTCGTCATGGAGACTTCATCATGTAGGAGTAAGAGTTTATCCTGAATATTTCTATCATGTTTGGTTCTTGTCTTTTCAGAACCCCTGTCGGTCCAGTCGCTGTTCGCTGATGGGCTGACAGAAATGCCTGCCCACGCGTGTAGTGTATCCCCTCCTATCAGACTGGCTGCAACACCTGAGGATGCTGTTTTGGCCAGACGATGGGTCAAGCCTAGGTCGGAGAACATATCTGTGATTGTGTTGATTAGGAGAGATTTACCAGTCCCACCTTCTCCGAGTACGAGCATAAGAAGTTGTTCTTTTGCCTCGCCTTTGAGTTCGGATATGATGTGTTTTTCCACAATCTTATAAGCCCTGAGTTGGTCTTCGTTAAGGATGGTTAGCCTATCCTGTGATATCATCGAGAAATAGTCAATGTCTTCTGATTGTGCTGCTAGGATTTCTGTAACGTGGGGTTTGTGTTGTGGCACCTTACGTTTTCTCTTCCTTGTGTGAAGCTTTTCTGGGTCGGTTTCTTCTGTTTCGCGGGCCACGAACATATCCGACCGAGTAACAGACTTCAGTTGCCTGGACCACTCTTCGATTGTGGCAATCTCTTCCGGGGCTGCCATCCGCATTGGAGCTACGGCTCTTGGGGTGTCGGTGGGTGCGACACGCTCGTATTCGAAGATACGGGCGTTGCGGGCATGCAAAATCGCCTGGAAACCAAACATATATTCTTTCATATTCGTGGAGGATTCTCGTGCAGCATCGAAATCGGCGTCGGTGAATTCACTTTCGTGAGGCGGCTGAATGGAAGAATGATCTTGTTCTATATAACTTTGTTTCTTTCGCGAAGTCTGGACGCTTGCATCGAAAGGGGTATAGGGTTGGGCATTAGCACTGTCTTGCGCGTCATGGAAGTATTGAATATTATCAATGATCTGATGTGTATCGAGACCCGCTGTGGCGTAGAACGCCTCAAATGCGTCCTCGAACGAGTCAAACCCGTTATTCAATTGCTGTATAGAGGCCCAAGGTTTGAGTAGTAGAAGGATATTGGCGCAGTAAAATTCCCTGACTGTAATATCATTGTTTCTTGGAAACCATTGGCCCGTGAAGTTCGGCAGCGTTTCGTGACCATCCGTGCGGATTATCCTGCATTTGTTGGGTTTCTCGGCGCCCTCTTTGTATGGCACTCGTTGATTCTTGGGTCTGCCTCTACGCGCACTGCGGAATGTGGATTCTTCATCTTCGTTGCTGGCGCTACTTTCGTATGTATCCAACATGAAGCGAAGATAGTTTTTGTGAATTAGTCCATCTCCTCTGAATTCGTAGTCTCGTATATCGTTTCTGAGTTGCAGTTGGCCGTCCACTAGGGTAATGCGTTCAGATATGGTCTACGAGTGTATTATCAGTCTCTGATCAGTCTGATTATGTGTGAGCGACTTACTACATCAGGGTCATCGTTTATATTCTCAGTATCTTCTTGGTCCTTATCTGCCGTATTGTGTGTTTGTTGGCATCTGGAAAACACGAACAAGAAATGGCAAGGTTAGCATGTGTCAGGGTATGCAATCTGATATATTTACTGTCTGTTAGCGAGGTACGGGAATGCTTTCAGTAGGGCCCCTACTGCCGCGTTCCAGTGAATAGTCACGTAGAAATGCGATTCGTATCTGTCACCCCAGCCCATTAGCAGACTGATGACTTCCGGTCCGCTGAATTCGTGGTGCCGGTTAAGCGTGTTTGAACAGGCGTTTATCATCCTACGGTTTCGGTCCTGCATGTCTGTTAATTTAACACTCTTCTCCATCTGGTATGCGAGAGTATCCGCTACCAGTGCGGAAGTATTAGATGAAATTTGACGTTTTTTGGACGTATAAAAGGTCAGATACCATAGGATTCTCTTGGTTTCAGATCCGTTTGTAATTAATTTGATATCGTGATTTGCTCGTAGTGTATGTAGTATTGCTGGGCACCAATTGTTCATCATCCCATATATACGCCTGGGGCCCCATTCGCCGTCCTCTGAGATCCAGTCGTCATCTGATAATGTGAACGGTGCGCGGCGTTTGCATACAAGTGTTCCTTGGACGAGGACTAGGCACCTGCTTCTAGTACATTCGTGTGTTTGGTTGGCCCGTGCCAGAGCAACTTCAACCGCGTGCATCTTGCTGGGTGCGTCTGAATGTCTCGGGTCCACGGGTCTGGAGAATGACAGATTATGGCCCCGCCCGATGGTAGGGGCGGTATTGTTATTTAATAGACCGTCGATGTCTGCTCTGATATTGGCCTTGATGAACTCTCGAATCCTGTCTCGGAATCGTTCGGATGAGAGGGCGTCTCGCATTTCATTGGCAGTCTTTCCTCCAACCAGCCATATGATCAGGTGCAGATGAAGGCTGCCTCTTCCTTGGGCCTCTACAGCACCTACGTATCCCTTGACGAGACCGAAAATTCCTGGGCTTCGTTGAATAGCATGTTTATCCGAAACCTTTATCCCAAACAACTCCTCTATCGTTATCCGTACAATTGTGTGGAAGTACAAGCTGGATGCGTAAGGGTCACTGGATATCGTGATCGCTCTCTGACTCGAGTTCGGGCCTGTACGAGCGTGGAAGTTGTCCAAATCTATGTCAACACCAGCTAGAACTTGTGCGATCGGATCCTGTGTGTCTGCTGGATTGATTGTGATCCATAAAGTGGGAGGGTTGCACATTACTATTGTTCCCCATATTTTAGTTCTGATAGACGCTTTCGATTCATCTGTGCCTGTGACACGCACTCGAACCGCTTTTACATGCTTTCTGATAGCCTGTATAGCCGGGTTTGAGAAAGGAACGCGCCTAGTTTCTTCCCTGCTTGCAAGCAAGAGATCCTTCGGGGTTAGAGTTTTGAATAGAGCTTCGTGTCTGATAAACGTGTCTTTCTTCACCTGTAATGCGGTTGCCCGGCAAACGTTCCTCTTTTGAATGATACCGAAGACTTGGAATATAAAATGGAGATGTTTGCGAAATCGACGGTCGGCATATTGCAGTGCCCATCTGACGTGAACTTCGTATGGGACTGTGACCTTTCTGTCTACCTCGAAGCCTCCTGTGCCGTAAGGAAATAGGGTAGGAAACGACCCTAATAAATGATTGGGGTTGTTCGGACCTCCGTCGTATCTGTGGCCCGTAGTGTCGTCTGTCCGCGCGTATTCATTGACGAAGGCGCTGCTTCTTTTGATTAGAAATGATGCAGGCCTGGTATCGTGCGCGGTATTGTTTAGAGCGTGAGCGGTCAGGTCGTTGTCCGGTATGTCGTCGCCCCCTACATCTATAACTCCGTTGGCAAACACGGGGATGACAGCCGAATCTACAAAGGAAATATGGGTCATCGTTGACGGTTTCATATGTGTATGTCTGACTCACTATCCGACGCGTCATTGTCTGGGCCGTAAACCTCTGTATTATCGGTGGGTATGTCTATTAGCTCTGCGCCGAGGATCAGCATTGGTAACTGTAATGTAAACCAACGACAAACCAGAAGCCGATATACCAGGTTCCAAGTCGGTCGTAGACGCATCTAAATAGTTTACAGTTGTCGGGATCCCGTCGTTCGTTTGGCTTTCGTGATGTGTTGGGACATAACCGGCATGTTCTCGGTCAAGGGCACTCATGTCTGTTGAATGCTTTGCTGTCGACAGAATCTCCGCTGGTACAGCGTTATGTGGCAAATCATCTAATCTCTGAGGAGATATAATGATATTTGAATACAAGGGGTTATGTGCTTTCAGCCATTCCAGGGCTCTCTGTACCTTCACGCGGCGGACCTTGAGCATAGATGGTAGAGCAGATACTGGAATATTATAGGGGCCCACGAAGGTCACTGCAATCAATGCCGATAGTATACGAGTGGGTCTTGGCATATTGTTCCCCGTCAACATTGATTCTATCTCGAGAATATTCAGCCTGTAGGTGGAAACATTGCCTTTAATACCAGAATGCATGGTCTTCTTGTCCCAGTACTTAGCTTTATCGTCTTTCGGAAACAGTTTGACAATGTAAACGGCAGAGAAGTACTTTGAGATCAGAAGTGATTCCGGTAGTGATAGTCCCGCGAGTTCGGTGGGTATATCACCGATCCACATATTATTCGCTAAGGATAACTTTGGCACTCGATTGGCGTGTAGAGACGATAAACACTGTTCACATATGTTTGTTCGGTCCGATTTGATTGTAGGGGCGTACAAGAGCATACCGTCAGATAAGGAGTGATGAGGATGGGGGCTGGTTGGACGCAGGCAGTCCTTGTTGGGTATCGCGCACAATAGCATGTCCACCCTGGTGCTATCATTGAGCTCTCTTGCACACGAACAGCATACAAATGTGTGTAGAGCACGGTTAGATGTTCTATCAATGAACCTCGCAATGGCGCTGTCGATCGTGGCTTGTGAAGGAGGAATCATGAAGTCTGCGGCATCTGGTATTGTCATAGGACCAGTGGACTCGGAATCGCACGTTTTGATTTCTGCAGTTCAAATGGTCAGCGTTTGATGATGGTATACATCTGTCGCGACTTGCCTGTTGTCAAACGGTCCATTATACTATCAAATGTGGTCGCGTCTGTTCCTGTTATGCAGGCCAATATCCCATCTTTGGTGCGTCGCTTATCACTCGGGATCGAGATGAAAGACTGAGCTGCGGCCAAGAGCTTTGCCTTCGTATATCGTATTGGAGGCATACGGCCATTACCAAACACGGCAACTTTGGTTGTGATATTACGCTTCTCGACAACATGTACGTCGGAGATGGTCAACCTGTCTATAATAGCTGTTTGGATAGAGGCTGGAGCGGCATGTATGTGCTTGATGATTGTACGTTTCCATGGATTGGTCGTGTGTGTCACTGTTAAGAGGTTATGGCAGGCCTGAATCAGTTGGTCTCGCGACTTGCTCGATAGCATGGCATCGAGGTCACTGCTGTTGCTCCCTGTCATCGAAGAATGTGAAGGCATCTTGAGCATATGGTCGTTTGTGGTCCGTTTCTATCCTTTTTATGTATTTTCCGTCCTGGTACACTTCGTGTAGTCTATCGTTTCTGAGCTATTGTAGTGTTCCATTCGTATGTCTAAATGAGCTGTTTCAGTATGCAGTGATGATTTGGCATGGCATGAGGCTGGAAATGTCATTAGGGGTCGCCCAATTATTGCCGAACTGTCAGATGTTTTGGGTAAATCCGTGATAGCCGGATTAATTGGTTTTGCTCTTGTGAGTATATTGAATGCTCTCTTGAATTGTGACACCCATGTACTTTCTGTCTGATTATCCGCGCGAATCGTGCTCTCTTTATCTTCCTGATATAGGTTCGACGTCTTTCTTGAATAGTGTCTCCGGCCTGTTTGGGAAAGTCAGTGGGCCATATAACCTTAGCTGTTTGGCTTGGAGGCCGTCCTGCATAATTCCGTCGACATGCCCATGAACAATGAAAAGGTTGAAACCATCATCCATACAATTATGGCAAATCCACTTGTGCGTTGTGTCGCGTCATTCGTTACTTTCAACTTTTCACCCTGCTGCACTTCGCAGCGGTACCATCAATTGCACCTGGCCTACTATCTGCCAGAGGATTCATATGATATGCACGCAGTCTGCGTACCGGTGGACGTGAATGCTGGAGATGTGGCTAGAGTGGACGAATTGTCTGCCGAGTGGTGGATTGGCTCTCGTGGAGACTCAGCGGTATACACTGCCATGGAAGATTGTGCCAGGGACCGACCGGATTCTATATCGAAGACCTTCACTATATTGTTTGACAAACAGGTATGTGTAAAGGTACACCTTAACGATGTACGCTAATCTCTCACGACAGCATGTAAGGGGATTCCAGAACGCCTATGTTGCTCTTCGCTTGCCAGGATATCCCTGGTATGGCAATATTCTGGTAATCAAGACCCTTCCAGGAGGGACGGTAGTCGACGTGGAGCTCGACGATATGGGTATAGTTAACGATCTAGTGCTAAAGTGGGTCTAGCTTCTTTACTTGTATTGTGCCCTTTATTGAGCTGCGTCAACTTGTTAAATCAGGTTCGTTAAGCGGGGACGTTTTGCTTAATGTTGCCGTTCTGGAAATGGTTAGTAGGAAGTCAGTACTATCGGACTCCTCTGATGAGAATATTACGTATCAACCTTTTTGTGTTGCCGTAATCGACAGGATGGACTCTCTTTTGACTATTGCCGGTACATATACCGAATGCTCTTTTTACCATCGTATCAAACCCGCCTGCTATCAATCCGTGTTGCTCTTGAATAACTGCCTCTCATTGTCTTATGGCCTCCCTCCTCGAGATCAGTCGTTCGTCCATCAAAGCCCCTCCTTACATTCTATCCAAGCGATTCAATTCCCCATTCTATGTCAAGCTGGCGGCCGGCGATACTACATCTGTCACAATCGCTTTTTCGAACACAGAGATACTTCGGCTTATATTTCGTTACTGCAGTACACACAGTTTGGTGGCGTTCAGTCATACCGAGCGTGTGGCACAGCATTCCGTCCGCATCTACTTCCGCCTCCTCATTGCGGATCTTCTGAATCCGTTTTTAACCAAACCTGTGTGGAGAGCATGGTTCTTCGGGTTTGTGACGCACACTAATGCGGCCATTTGTGGGTCGTTCGCCTCTGCCCTCATCAACCCATTACTCGATATAAAGAGTTCGGATGTTAGCACAAATCTGGTTGTGTTGGTGCCGCGTACAAGTGGGTGGAAGTGGGCGGGCTTGTTGAAGAAAGTGGGTTATTCGGGTGGATTTCTGATTGACGTCTCTCTGGGTGGGGAATTTGGTGGTGTCTCGCATTCTTCTAGGGTTTTCAGGAATAGTTCTGTGAGTCACGTCTCGCCCATTGCTTAATTGCATTCGTTGACCAGCCTTATTTAAGGGTTATACCATAACTATTACTGAGAGCCACACTCCTAGCATCCTTCCTATGCTCTTAAGCACGCCCGTGACGTCGCACATGAACTTTGTTACCGCCGTGGGCATTTATTGTTTGTATCCCGTCCTCGCAGCAGTCTGCTTGTCGCTCAGCCGCTCCCGTCATATCACCGGCTCGGATTTTGTTCCTTGTGCAGTACAGGATAGGATCAAGTCTCTGGCCTACACGTATCACTCTTCTACAGAGGAATGGGGCGTGGCATGTGGCACGGCTTGCCCTGCCATCTGGCGTAGGATGTCTCGTCTCGAGGGAGTAGGTTGTTTTCGTTGGGGTGGTGTATTCCCATCTGAGCAGGCGGCGCTCGACGATGAAGTCGTAGATGGTCACCGTCTGAAGTGGAGATTGGGTTTGGAGTGCCGGAACGTACACTGTCCCAACGGACGTTATATTCAGGAGGAGCGCGCTATCGACATCGACGCAGCTTCTTCCGAAACAGAAGACACGGATTCTGACTAGTAGGCACTGTACATTAGAACCTTATCAGGCAAGTCTAACGGTACCCTTTTAACTGTATACTTGTCTCATGTATATGTTGTATATGTAATTACTGTGGCTTGATACAATTGAAGTATGCAATCGGTCATGAAGTGTTGTTTGAGAGGCTGCAGTGGCGTGGTGCTTGTTGTTGAGTGTTTTGAATTTATCTTGAATGCAACTTGAACAATTGACTTGTTCGTACATAGCTCTGCCTATGACAGTGTCAGCGACTGGGCGGTTAGGTATGGCTCGTGGAGCTTGTCGAATATCAGGGTCCGCGGGCGCCGTTGGGTGTGATACCGGAAGGTTGAGAGAAACTTTCTCTCGCTCGTGCGGACCTGACAGTGAATTTGTCTCAGGATCGTCGAAATTTGGTCTTCGACGGTCCCATTTTATTCGAGGGTTGTATGGTATATTCAACACGATGGTCTGTGGGCGTATGGCGTGGCATCGAGGTCTTTCTAGGGCCAATGGTAGCTAGTCCGAGCTTGTGATCGTGTGGTTGATGTTTTCTCGCGTTCAAAGGCCACGACGTCCGGCAGGATCATACTGTTTCGCAAGAAGAGAACTATTGTGTCTGTCTGGAATGTATCTGGGCTTCTGTACCTTTATACAGTAGCCTTTTATGGGACTGTAAATAGTGTTCCAGTCATGCTTTTAGCATGTGCATCTATAGGCGGTCTAATGCACTGATATTACAATAGAATCAGCCATCAGACTACTTAGAATATTCTGCAGTACTTTGGACTTTAGCATTCGGGTTCCTTAGTCTGGTGTGGTCCATAGGGTGGTTTCAGTTTTTTTTTTTTTTTTTTGATGCCATTTGTATGACACGTGGCATGACGTAGTGTCTATCCCTGACTCGTCCTGACCACAGTGACCCTCTCTCGAACGTACTCGGGTTGGCTGGCATGCACTATCTTCTCGTTGTCCTTCTATCCTTTTGTTTTGTTTTCTGATAATAGAGATGTTGGATCGGTAGAATCGTCCTGGCTTGGAGTGACAGTTTCGGAAGGTATGTCCTGGAATAGTCCTTTAAGATGTGGCGCTACAGTCCGATTACAGCGTAGATTTCGTGTCCTAGACGTATAGTTGTATGCGACAGGTAGAAATATCTTCTCAAGACAAACGTGGCCTCTAGTTATGCCTGGACCGCAACGGTTTACGGGTGGATGCCCGAATTCCGCGCATGATGAGTTCGTGGTACATTGCAGGTTGGCTGACTATGCTTCTACTCTTCATCCAGACTGTTGGTTCTGACTTTTGTTTCTGGCATATTGGTCTCGTTCCAGTACATCACTATGCCCATGGGTTTATCCCGCCTTGGTAGGCCTCTTTTTTTTTTTTTTTGAAATGTATCAGTCTCGGAACCTTTTCTTATATGTTGGTGACCCTCTGTTAATTCACGAGCAACACATATTTGGCATGTGGTTACGATTAGGTCGCTCTATGGATGTTGACCTCGTGTTTCTCTCAATACCCCTGCATCCTTGGCTATTGTAGCGTTCAGAAAACGACTAGCGCGAATGGACACCATGGGATCACGTTTTTTGGATACACCTTCATGCCACCGCGACTTATTGTCTGAGCGAAGGCTGTATAAAATAGAGCGCTATGCTATGCGTTGTCCCCATCCCTCCTGCATCGCACATCATGTCATTCGAAGACCTCGGTGAACCTATTGTGTCGCACAGACTCACGTGCCTATTCCCCACCTTCGCCGCCTCTCCAATCACTCGCTCTGTTCTCGACTCCATTATAGACGATACAGAGCCGATTCCCGTCGTATCGCCTATCGTTCGCTCGTTGTTTCCGGCCTTCCTCCTTCCCGAATTAAAGAAACAGCACATCCAACACCCATCTATCCCTTTGCAGCGTGTACCTCCTCGTGCACGTAGAATAAGACATCACGGTTCTCTCATGAAAACCCGGTTGTTGAAGGTCTCTTCGGCACGGGTCACATCAGGATCATCCTCGACCCGACCCGCAATCACGTACTCAGCCGCACAATTCACGTACAATCTTGATGACATAATGTTCATCGTCCTTTCGTTCTGCAGCATGGCTAGCTTAGTAGCTATTAGCCACGGTAACAGGGATGGGCGCGATAGACTCCGAGAGGTTATTCAGCTTCGAATCAGGAAGGCAACGGGACAGTTCTTCTTGAGGCCCCAGATCAAACACGCATTGTTCTTCGACTTTCTACGTATTACGGGTTCCATAATAAGTGGGTCCGTAGTGCTGGCTGTGTTGAACCCCGATGTTGTTTCGGGGCGGTGTCATCCAATGGACCTCAATATCGTCGCTCCGGTTGGTGCTGGGTCTCGCTGGATGGACTTCATGGAGTCCATCGGTTACGAGAGACGCCACTCCTTAACATTACGTCACAATTTACCCGGGATGGTCGCTTCCGGTATTCGTTATGAACACCCCGTACATGTAAGTGATGTCCAGCTTGTTTACGACTTGATGTCTCACTATTATCGGTTTAGTCTCTGTTCTCGAATTCGTCTGTTTACAGTGTGACTGTCACAGAAAGCGCTACGCCGGCCGTTCTACCGATTGTTCTTTCATCTACCCATACGGGTCAGATGAACATTATTACTTTCAACCGCGTCTACAGTCTCTATCCCCAACTATCGGCCTCGCGTTCTTCGTTGGGCGGTTTTGCTAAACCGAGTAAGAAGGATGTCAGGCGCATCAGGGCCCTTGGGTATGGGTACGACAGGACCACCAATTTGTGGGACGGCTCGTGTGGGTCGGGTTGTGGGGCCGTGTGGCGTCATACGTCTTCTCTTGATGGCATTGGTATGTTGAACTGGGGCGGCGTAGATGGAAGTTTTGACGTCGACGGACACATGGTTGATAACAAAGATGATCCTGTGGAGGGTCGTAGGTATAAATGGAGGATCGGTGTCAGATGCCTGAACGAGATTTGCGATTACAGCGTATACAATAACGAACGTGCTCTGTTCTGACGATTCTGTAGTTCCTTTTACCCGTACCTGTACAACAATGTGTGGAAAGAGTATAACTGACGAATAGTGTACCCATATCGGTTGGCACCGCTATACTCAATAAATTATTGGCAACCCAATGGGTGCAAATCGCTGACAATGTTATGTGCTAGCCCTGCTCCACAGGAAGAGCAGTTAATGGCATATCTGACAGCGAGTATAACGCATCGAAGATCAGGCAGATATCGTTCTTTCAAAAGGTAAGTTTGGCCTAAGTTCTCTCAGAATGAATAGAATTAATTGTTACATTCAGAATGAGTTCCGCCGCATTGGGCACACTCCCTTTTTTGTATATTCACCTATCCCCACACATCCGTCTCACATGTTGCAGTGGCTGCTGATGCAAACGAAAAGCTCAGAGAAGAACTGAAAAGATAGTGATGATAGGTGGCATATAAAATACTTGTGCTGTCACTGTATGTTTCGCACTACCCTTGTCGCATTGAACTTCAACATTTCGTGGAGAATTGTAATCTGTGGTCCTCAATATCGCGTTCGATGACTAGTGCTACATCTAGTAGCGGGACCGTCGGAGTATGTAATATATCACCAGACCCCAGTCAAGATCCAGCCAACTTCCCGCAAGATCAAGAGAGCACGAACAATAATAGCTAAGAAGTAAAGTTACAAAAGACCCGACCTGCTACAGAAAGGAGGTACGACGTGATGAGTCTGTCTAGGAGAGACTACCGACCTGCAAGAGTGTTGATACCTTGCGAGATAAACTGGGCTGACACTTCATGTTTTCGCCTGTGCCCCCCAATTGCGTGGCCTTTGCAGAGGTATTAATCTCATGAAGAGTCACTCGCCACATATTTGTTGATATGGGGAGCATAGAGCTGTACCGTTCCTGGATTTCAAAGACCTGTGTCCAGAAAGGTGAGGGAAACGTTGCTCGAGGAGTGCATGATGTATCTGTACTGACCATGTTTTGGTAGATCAGACAATCGGCACGGACTCTATCCCATCGAGGGCGGATGGCGCTGGCTTCGTCGAAAGAACCGTCTCGAGGCGGGACGACTGTCCCGTCGATCGCGATGGTGCTGGATTTGATCCAGCCGCACTAGGCTGTGAGATCGGAGATGCAACGCGTGTAGTCGGCGAGGAGGCTGAGGTTGGAGACGAGGTCGGCTCCGATGTCCTTCGATGGCTTTTATTTAGTTTGGCTGTGAACTTTGTGAGCCGATCAAACGATATTTGTCCTATGGGGCGTACAAAGAGCTGGGTCAACAGGTATCTGAATAGTGCTATCAACGGATTTCGTGGAGGCTGCGATCTTGGCAAGTGACAGGCGGTTAGCATGAATGAGAAATTTAAAGACAATATGACGTACCCGATAAAAGTCTTGTTCAACCTGCTTGAAGACTTCACATATCTTCTGGGCCTTTTGGTGTGCGTCATCTGCAAGGATGATGTCTTCGAGATGTTTCTGGTGCTCCATCCGTTCCTTGAGAGTCTGCTTGTCGTTCTATGCTGTGGGCGCACTCCACAGGGCCGCTGCTGCCTTGCTCAGCTGGTACGCGATCTGGACGATCTAGATGTTCGTATCGATGGCTTCGATATAAATCTTGACCTTGTTGACGGTCTTGATAACGGCTGGTCATGCCTCGAGCGATGACCTGCTCGCCGAAAGTTAAAGGACTCCAATATTGACGGAGAATGGTCGATAACATACGTATTTTACAAAAGTGTGTATGGTGCAAGTCGCTCGAAAGTCTTTGAAGTTGTTCATGCTAAGCTATCGAGGTCGAGAAGATCGAGCTCCTGGGCGATAGGAGAGGTAGGGTAGGCCATTGTTGATAGATGTAGAAGTTGCCGTTACTGACATGGGGGTGGTGGGATTCGAGTTTGGACGCATCGACTTTATACAAGTGTGCTTGAGTGTATTTTTATTGTTCCAGCTAGTGAGCATGAGCCCCAGATTCATGACGGGCAGTGCTGAGTAACATGTCGACGCCGTCCATTCTGTAGCACGCGTTTGGAACGCTGAGAAGTCAGCGATTGTGCAACCTTCAAGTAACCTCATGTATCAGACTTGAAGTCAATCGTGGGAAGCGAGTATCTTCAGCGATCTTGAGAGTGGACCTCGTTGGAACAAAAGGTTGAAATCGTGGAAAGGTAGCACTTGGTTTAAGTTTGACAGTGAGCTAAAGGTGGAAATGAAGTGTCGTTCGATGTTTGGTGTAACATCCACGTGAACCCGAAACAAATACAAGTTAATGGATTCTAGTGGGCAGGGTGGCGATGTGCTTATTTCTTGATACAAGTGTTAAAATTTACTTCTTTTTTTGTCGATTCAACTTGACCCAGTTTAGTCACTGGTCCATTTTGAGCTTTGTTCAATACTTTTATTGTATATTTGCCAATAGCAGTGAGCCTCTGCACTACGCCACTATCCCGTGCTTCCACAGCCCACCACAAATGCAGTGTTACGTCAACCGTTTGGACGATATGGGGTTCCAGCCGGGGTCAGGAGTCACTAATCTTATCGGTTGACGAAATTGTGTGACAATCTGTCACATTTGTCATATTGAGTTGAATCGAGTCAAGTGCTCAGGTGCTGTGTCCTGTGCGACTTCATAAAAGGGACGTCGACCCACTGGATGACTTTCATTCCGCGACTCGTCAATTCTCAACCACCGGTATATTTGCCTGCCTGCCACTGCACAAGTAAGTAACGCATTTCAACATTGTATCCCTGTCTGACTCTTTCCTTAGTGACTTCAGGATTTAGCGCACCATTCTCTCGCAAGCGAGTTCTAGGAGTCAAGGGCTACGTCGCTAGTCCGAATTTTTTATCGACCGTAAGCTGGAAGCCTAATAACGGTGGATTCAAACTAGCAGAACGATTACTTCCATCGCAAATTGGTTCCGACCAGAAGAAACCCAGGTTTGCATCTGACGCGATTTGTGTCGTCGTAGGTGTAGTTTCCGAGCACAATCTACATACAACGTCGATGGGTAACTACAACCCTACATACCCGAAGCAAATGACGGCCGTCAAATTCGTCCTCTCTCTTGTGATGCCTGACGACCCAGAATTCAAATCCGATTATTCGACCGCATTGGACAATATAACCAAACTACAAGACGCTGTATCCACGGGGTCGAACAATAAATGGCTAATCGTTGGTGACAAGGCCGCTAATCGCACACTACGATTGTCTGCACCAATAATGGAAGTTCGCGTACGTACCTTCAGCCTCTGAATGCAGTTCTTACTGAAGATTGATTTTCTACTATAGAGCGAGCCTTTGGGGTCAGATGGTGAGTTTTAATTTGTGTTTGTCGTGTCGAACTGACGTGCGATTGATAGATCCGTTGGACGAAGACACGAGGAATTGTGTAGTGCCCGAACAGTATCGCGACACTTTTGACGCTCTTCAGGCTAGCCACAAGATAACTCCTCTGAGAGTTTTCGACCAACACAATTTTCGAATCGTACCCGAGAACGTACAACAAACTCTGAAAGGGTCTTTGGTGGAGGTTTATTTTAGTATGAATCAGATCTATTTTGAAAGAGACGCGTATAACTCCTTCACGGGGACCATCCAACAGATTTGCGTGATATGTCCTGCGAGTGATATGGATAGTAATCCGTTTCGTACACACAGGGGTAAAGGACCTTACAGACCGATAGCCACCCCTTCGAGAAGTGAACAGAAGAAGGCTGCCGATACATTCCTCGTCTCTCCTCCTGTTCCTGTCGATGCAGCCCTTCCAAAGGATGTTGCGTTACGGATGATAGCCCCCCTCCGCACACCTCGTGTCCACCCGCCAGTCGGTCCTGAGACAGGATCCTCCAAACCTGCATCTGGTTCATCGGGAGCAGGGCCGTCGGATTACCTCGAATCTAATTCAAACGCTTTAGAGGTATCCGATGTAGCAAACCAGCCCAACGCATCTTCGTCTGGTGCGGATGGTCTTCCAGTCTTATCAGATTCGTTGAAAGCTGTGGTAGTGAATATTGGTTCGGCTGACACTGAGAAGACGACAGTGGAAGTCGACGATTCGGCTTCTTTGGCGTCGTCATATACTTTGACAGATAGTGAAGTTCCTGTCGAAGAATATGCTCCCGGCGAACAGGCGATACTTGTCGCGGATGACACCGTCACGACTGCTGGTGGTAGCGAGTATCCCAATAAGAGGAGGCGTGTCAGGAAGTAAAGTTGTGAATGTAGGCTTTACCCTTATTCTTGATTGATCATCACCAAGCAGAATGCGTGTAGGAATATGTTTACTTTTGAACAGACGTTGCAATGATGCGGGATTGAGGATACACCGCGGATATGGCCATTTCTTCAGTCGCATGTATAGCTATCAGCTGTGGGTCAATACATCTACGTTCAGCTCAACTTAATATTATATTTGATTGTCTCGAGCATGTGCGAAGTCAGTGGGTTACTAGGCTCTGTTACATGGTGGCAGTATTATACTACGGACGGCCAACACAAGTATATTGTGTAAGTAAAAAATAGCGCCGATCGACTACGACTGATAGGCTCCTTCACAACCTGCTATGGAGACTTTGGCGCATATGGGCAGCAACATGTTGTCCGTAATGAATATAGGAGTGTTTTTGTTTCGGGCGATCTTATAGCCCAATTGCTGTGGAAGGTGGTCAGAGAACTACTCCCTTTACTAATGGATGTGACACACCAGGGTGTCGCCGTTTTTCAACCACGTTGTACTTTTGCAGGTGACCAGGGTTCCATTGACAAAGGTGCCGAACGGAGTATCCATGTCGCGAATTGTAATCTGAGACCAGAACATCCATCAGTTTGGAATACACGATCTCAAGAAAATTATGGACTATACCTGACTCCCATCCCACGTTATCTCGGAATGGTCGAAACTTAGGGAGAGTGGGGCTTCATCGCCGTTCTGACCTCCATCTACAACACATGGTCCGAATGTCCCATTCGTCCTGCTCGCGCGCCGGTTCGGTGTGATGTCGAATGATCTCTTTGCGCCTAAGGTGATACGTGTGTCGTCCACCGTAATGTATTTGGTAGGGAAAGGAAAACTGTAAGGTGTGGCTGTCAGGCGGAGGGTAGGGTATCTGTTTAACATAGTCTTAGTGGCAGGGTGAACGAGACTTGTCGTCGGTGATATGTGAAGGGCGTTATTTGGGGACGTTGGGTTCTTTTTGTACCCAGCCTACAATGAGTCCGTTCGAGAAGCGAAAATCGCTTACGTCTATTTAATGAGGCCGATTGCTAGCTGTGAGAACAACATGGAGGTATGTACTCTTGACCTAACCCAATACGCTGTATATTCGTCCGTTTATCTTGCCTCACGGAGATCGTGTAAGGTATACTAGCGCGTGGATATCGGTAGCGAATTTCATGGGGACCAAGGAACGAGGAAGTGGATTCTATTACGGGCCGTGCCCATTTACACGACTAATCGACCCGGACCTCCTTGCGGGAAATTTTAAGGTATGATGCTATCTCGATCTGACAGTCAATTCTCTGATCCGTTACTTGTGGCGCAGGTTATGTACCGTTCTGCTTCACCGCGTGTCTATTGCCCTACATATACAGATTGGGGGTTCTTCGTGTATTTAAGCATTGACAGTGAGTACTTAATAAGCAATTTACATCTGACGGGCAACCTAAAAGGGGAATACTATATGATATAGGACTACAAAGCTGGATGCGTGTCAAATGTCAGCCAGTCTTGTGGCGGGATTGTCAAAGATGGGACTGACAAGTGGTTGTGCGGGTGAATGTTAGTCTGAGTCTAGGATTATGTGCAATAAAATGGGTGAAATGGGGGGGGGGGCGGGCGGGTAGAGTGAAGTCAATCATGTTGACATTGTGGCGGTCATTGTCATACCCCTCTGGATCCCGGTAGTTGTTTGTCACCCCTCCATCCGTTATATGCTCATGATCTGTATTGCATGTTAGGAATGGTACAGATATCTTTCACATTCATATTTATGGGCTGTGATGCTGCCAGGATCATATAGGATGACATGCCTGTAAACACCCCTCTGGTCCTGTTGTATGTGAATTAATCTATCCTCCGTTTCTAGAACTGTCTGGTAAGAATGACACTGGGTGTTGGTCTTCTGGTACTCAAGTCTACAATTTAAGCTAGAATATCGGCATGTAGTATGACTGATTCTCTTGAGCTCCGACGTGTATGGCATGATTATTAATAACAGACAGTTTTATTGCATCCTCTCAACTGATGCCTGGTAATTGGCCCAACTAGTGATGTTCAGTAGCACGGGACCTGGTTATTGATTTGTGGACAGCGCTGATTAATCTACCTACCTATCTTGTCCGATCAGACGGTAGCTTTATGCTTGAATTGTAACACAAATTTCCTCTTTTGTTTCATCTTTCTTCCTTTAAACTTGTGTCCCTGCTATGCTCCACACCCCTGCTAACACTTTCTATGCATTGTTATCGGGCCTGACCAAACCCAGCCATACTATCAAGCAGGGTGAATTGTATAGATGGAGGTTGTCTTGGCTTGGCAGTAGTCGGTGTGTATATTTGCTGTGTGAGTTGGACTTGGATGTTTAGACCTGATGTGATTACTAGACTTCCTTTGTTAGTTACTTCGTACTTCGTACTGCAGGGTACTGGAGTGGATTTGTGGGGGGGGGGGTGGCTTTGGGAGAGAGAGGGGTGGGTGGATAAGCTGGGCTGTTGTGTTCCTACCTGAGTGTATTCTACTGTTGAAAGGGTCGTGCAACAAGGATAACCTGACTAGGTCTAGAGCCAAACTAGACGCTAGGCAGGTCTGTGATATTGTATATGTGTTCTATCCCTTTGTGGGCAATATCATATCAAAAGCCGTTGCATTAAATAAACTCTGTCTCATGCTGACGACTTACACATGTATTAATCTTGCAGGTCTAGACAGATACAGTCGGTGTATCAAAGAGTCTATACACCTGTTATTCTTCTAGTATTTCTTCGTAATATTGTATAGAGCCAGGGTTATGCATCAGATTGGCACCAAGTTCCTAGTTCGATTACATTATATATCTTGCAAATTCCAACTGTCACTGACAGTAGAGCAACCCTTAATTTGTATGAAGGTACGTAACATATGACCTTATATTACATCATATTGTACATGTAAGTATGATGTAAGATCTTCTATTATGTCATACTCTACGTGCAAGAGTGATGTCATGATCTGACTGATACACTGTATTTTACTATCTTGTTATCTGATCGTTTGTTCTGGAATCTGATAGGTTTTCTTGTGATTCCCAACCTCAGGAGCCAAGATCCATACCATCTACAAGAGTCTATTCTATTCATACGCCGCCGCTCTTTACGTAGTGTGTGCGTATATTACACAACCCTGTATATGACTTATGTAACTGATTAAGCCTACATGTTTCAGACTAGGCCTACCCTTCAAGCCTATACGTTTCAGATTAGGTCTACCCTTCAAGCCTAGCTGAAAATTTGGTTGGCCCATCTAGCTTTATTAACTGAGATATTAATATGGTAACGTACTTGACGTTTTCATTTTGATTTATTCCTGCTGATTGGCAAAATTGTGTAGATGTTATGGCACAATATATTTCCATTCGTCTGTGGAATTTATGGATCGGACTTTGCCCATGTGAAAAATGTTCTGAATCTCTTACCAGTTTGGGTTTGACGCCTCTTGTAGATGTGATCTGGTGGATCTGGATTCCAAGATCGTAATTTTATGTGGTGATTGCAGTTATCAGGTACACTTGAGGACAAATTGTACTCTGATAGAGGGGTTGCAGAGATGTTATGGAGCTTGTTGTCAGACACATTCCATAATTGTCGTTGTTGGTCTTTTTCAAAACTTCTTGGACGATAAAATAGTCTGTGGAAGCCTGAGACCGTATTTAATTGTTTGGTTGAGACATGTGATTCCATACACTTAGGTTGTACCTGAATTTAGCCTAAAATTTTCATAGCCATCAGAAAGATATGCCTTGAAATGTATTGACGGTGATTTATGATTTCTTGAAGTTATGATTACCCTGAGGTGAACATGCGATAACTTTTACCTTTTAGCATCCCTTAGATTACCTCAATGGCATTACACCATCATATTATATAGACGGTTCGACTCCCTCATTGGACAGAACACACCCTTGCTGGTGTAAAAACCTGAGCCATTATGTTGACGATATCCATAACAGAACTATGGTGTGTTGTGAATCACCATGCTCATATATACATTTGTTTGCAACACAACCACCCCTGTAGATATTACTCACCAACATTTCCAATATGTAGCAACTTCCGTTGGGTACCCGGCCGGATACCCTATCTCCGTATGTATTGGTCGTTGCTATTCAATACAATAATTCAATGATCATCTCTAGTAGCTTCTTAGGCTTTTTTAATCTGCTTGCAATCGAAGACGTAATCAGGGAGGGAGTAAGGGTTGTGATATGGGTTGGTACTGACGATATCACTTGGTAGTTGCTTCCATAAAGCAGTTCAGCTATACACTTGCAGAGCATCTGCACATCCAAAATCAGCTGAGGTGTGCATATTCTGTAGCCCACACCTAATTATATCTTAACATTTTCAATCTGAAGCTAAATAAGAGGAATAAGGATCAAACAGTACGGTCTGTGCTACAGAAGAGGGTATAGGCCAGGGTCGACATTATGCGGGAAAAACGTGTGATGCCCCAAAGTAACAAATTCCGGTACCAGACCTTGCATGTATGTAATATGTACACGCTTCGTTCTTGGTATAATATTCACTCTGCCTCTTAGGACTTGCACACACAATACGATACAGGATCTGAACTTGTGTACACACCAAATTTATTTAATTATTTTCTGTTCGTGTGGCGCTACCTAGTATCAAAATCTTTTGTGATCATCTATACGGAGAATGTGCAAATGACTATTTATGGTAAAATGATCCGGTTTGAGGGTCCAGGCTATCTAAATTGGGTCTTGGCATGAGACTCCGCTATAAAACGACTCGGCGAGTGTCCTCGAGAAGAAGTAGGTCCCTCAACATATTCATCCACTCGACGCTTCAATGGACTCCCAGCCTTTTCGTGACGATAGGTTTCCCGATAGTTTGTCTAACGACGACAATGACACCAAGGACCTATGTCATTCGTGTACTACTGTGTCTGGGTCCTCCGATGATCCTGTAGCGTTGAGTACGTGAATAAGTTATAGACTCTCGTAATTTCTGACCGAACTATCTAGGTCTGTTTTGTCGCTCAGGCGACTGTGGGCTCCTCTCCTTCCATTCAGCCCAGGAACCGTTGGAAGATAATGCCAGCACTGGTCCACAACCGATACTGTCCTGCATAACAGAACCAGCCGTGCAGACTTACGAAGGCGTGCCCGTGCTTGACATGGAGCTTGAGATTTACGCGGAATCAGAAAATCAGATTGGTAAGTCCATCCAACAAATAACGCGGTACGAATCTGACCCATAGCGCCCAGGCTTATTTGGGGGTAGAGGAATATCTCCTGGGAGTATTCGTAGAGGCGTTTCGGAGTGGATCGCGACTCGATACGTATTTCCGCCGTCAGACGATGATGTTTCATCTGCGCTACACCATGGCGATATTGTCACCGTTCACGCAGATCCAACTATTGGAGGCGACGGCAGAGATCTTGTAACCCTCGAGGTTCTGCATGTGTGCGATTTCGTGGACTCGTCTCCCCTGCCTGGATATCTGTCACTCTGGGGACAGGAATTGAAAACGGAGGACTGGGTTATTCTCAGAGTCAAGATTGGATGGGTGACTTTACCTGCCGATGTGCTTCAGAGTTTTGTCGAGCCTGAGTGCCCGCGCTTCAGTCAGGCAAAATTCGAGATCGGGACTGTTGATATGTTCAGTTTGGTTGGGTACAGTTATGTAGAGGTTATTGCCCTTACTGTTATCGCTCGCACGTTGCATATGGACTTCGAGAGTTATTCTGCGCGTTGATGGTATGTAGGCTTAGAGTTATTCTAGATACAATGTCTCCCCAGAGACATTACTTACATAGAAAATCTATGATATTTTGACTGCTATAGAAGGACATTGCTATTACTACCCTGACCCCTGTCCTGTTTTTAGTGATTGGATGGCGAAATATATTGGTTCAAAATGCGTATACTGGATTTATACATCGCTGTGGCACATGCTACGTAGACGAACCAATGCGCACAGGTCTATCGCAGGCGTCATCGGGAATATCGATTTCGGTAGGGTATCCTCTGTGTGTCGGAATCAGCCTGGACAACTGGTACAGTTCTGTGTATTAGTCCTACATATTTATACACCGGGGTTCTGGTTGAAAGCCTGTTTTATATCCTTTCACCTGTCTTCCACGTAACAGCATACACACAATCATTATTCTGTCGGGATGTCCACCACAAACCGTCCTGCCGAACGATTCGAGTTCGCACACTTTGCATTGATACCCCATACAGTCGAGGCTTGACGACCTGTGTCAGGACGGGAATAAACCAGACGCTCTCTCAACTTATGCGCGCCGTAACGTCGTGTTGGGTCGAACTCGACAAAAAGGCAATGAGTATCTTGGACTGATCTCACTGTAAGGGGGCATGACCCATCGGTGGTGCATCTGTGGCGAACCAGTGACCTCCACAAGCTTAGACGCCTTCCTATAGAGTAGCCTCGTCGTTCGTATTTGGCCTTGTGTTCACGCAGCCTGTCCTCGTGACCTAAATTTGCAATTCCACGATGCGCTAGGGTGAGACGAGGGTACGTACACATGAGGCCGGTATAAGACACGAAATTCATTGTCACTGTCGATGACGATTCGAAAATGGGGAGCAAGGCATTGTCGCTGACAGAAGCAATTATATTGATAAAACTCTTCATGTCACTGTTGTAGAGTCGATGTATCCCATGTATGCTGTTGCTGTATGTGGTTGTATCTGTATCGTGAGATGAAGTCGAGAAACCGAAGTCGTTCAATAGAATGTCGACGACGATGTCTTCTTTCGAAAAAGGTACATATACATCCAGGCCTTTGAGTTCAAAACGATCCGGAACAAGTGTAGCCAACGCTGCCGATCCTCCTACCACAGACGAGGTGTCTTCCAGAATGACCATTAGAAGGTGTGCATTAGGGACGAAGGCTGATAACGCAGTCATCGATCTGTGGAGGAATGTGGCACCGACCGATGCTCTGTTCGAGGAATTCGTTTGGGAGAGTGCTATTAATGCCCGTGTCGTGGTGTATCCGTGCATAACCTCCAAAACTTCGAAAGGAAGTGCTGCTAGTCTGTCTCTCTGTTCTTTTCATATGCGTCAGGCACTTGTAGACTTGAATTATTCGTAAAGACTTACCGTGTTCGAGATCGGCATGTGTGTCCGGCCTAAAAGCATGATCCGATACCGGCACTCGATTCATGCCCGTATACGTTTGTAATGCCTGGTACATCGTCACCATCATACCGGCCAATATTGTGAATATGGAGAAGATTGTGTTGAGGGGAGAAGTACTGGCCATGATTTATTTTGATTGGCGTTGGTAGATGATTTATAGGCGGTCGTACTGTGTGGATCTGCGTACATGCTATCTGCACATCCGTGGTAAAGGCGGGCGTACGGCAGGGGTGTATGATGGGCAGTGCTCCAACTACAGTGCTTTTGCACTGGATTCCGATCGGCCTTGGGCTGAACGTGTGATTTGCTGTTTGTGGACCTGCACCAATTGTTTCTGTACAGGTGATGATGTTGATTTGGGTAGGGACTTGTGCGTAGCGGCCCGAGTTGGTCGCAAGCGACTACCTACAACTCCTTCAAATCGTTGTATTTGATACAGTGCGAGATTCGCGGATACATCTGGACTTGATATGTATAGCTGAAAGTAAAGGTGGTGTATGATTGGCCACTGCTTTTGTGCAAAGACGAACGGACCTACCTACCAGCATAGATGTGAATCCTTCGTGAGAGATACGGATCCCTGTTCGGAGGTATTATTATTGGAATGTCAGGAACGTTGACAATAGTATACATACTCGCTTGTAACGAGAAGACTTGTATCGCACAGGAACTGTAATATGCTTGCTTGATGATCTGTATTGAGGCATTGCTTAGGAGTTAACAAAGCAAGACAAGGGTCGAATTCGGTGAGCGGTTTTGGTTGGTCGTTTGGCGTTATCCGAACCGCCTAGTGATGTGCTATAGCTTGCGGTCGACGACAAAATCAATACACTTATATCAAACAGCTAGTACCAAAGAGTATTGACCTGAGGCCACGATACGGTTGACGGCTGTGGTGGGTAGGGTCAAGATTTAAATTTATGGACCGAATTGACCGTCTTCTATGATGGGGTAGGGTAGGCTATATTGGTTTTGTTGTGAGCGCGGGACTCGCGTTGAGTCTGATGTACATACAACGTATAGGTTGATCATGTCTCTGCGGCGGGCATTATACGGCCCTATCTACGTGTACCATTGGAAATGGTGATCCGGAAGTGCGAAGCTGAGACAATTGTGCCCTCGATTGTGGTAACTGATTAGAATGCGATACATCATATGACTTATCTGGAGCGAATATTGATTCTGTATGGAACTACAGCTGAATACAAGTGGTGTACGTTGTCCTGGAGCAAGTGCCTTGTCTAATTTGAATCAGAGGCGTGTTCAATGAGTATAGGTGTAATGTGACATTACCGCACTTATCGTTGGATCCGGACCCAATGACCACACCGCAGCTTCGAAGGGAGACCAGGCCAGGCCGCCCCTAGTGACCACAGTGCAGCTTGACATATGTACTCATTTTACACAAGTATCCCTGCTACCGGTTAGAGGTGGTTATACTTTCGTTCCACTGAACTGATTTGTACGACTCGAGAATTGTGACTTTCGTTGTTGTAAAGGTGGCCGTCACGACAAGTGTAGTACTACCTAAGGGGGAAATCCTCCGTGATCAATACAATCGGAAAGTTGGAACCGAATTTCTGCTATCAATCGGATCAGATTTTCACGTAACGCGTGGGTGTGGCCGCGATCCTGGTCTCATAATAATACCGGTCCGGACTCAATGTCATAGATTTCCAAGAGTTCCAAGTTATGCCATACACTATAGGTTCAATCTAACCGTATTCAATTATCCACGGCTTCATCAGTTGCGACTAATATGTATTTTATTCCGTCCGTATCCTGTACGGTCATTGTATCATGTACGTATCTGGACTAGTGTCGTGTCTATATCTGCGATGCGTGCCCTCCTCCACAATGAAAATCTACGATTGTTGGAGTATGGGGGGGGGGAGAGATTTTGACCTGGTCCTTGAATCACACTACACATACATAATCGCATTATAATCCTTTCATAATCGCCTATCAGGTCAAGTTAAATGTTGTATCGCATAAAGAAAGTATGTAGGTCATTAACCTACTAAGTCTCAGGGCCCCGCGTCGTAAGAACGACCCATACATTGTAGAACCCTTCATTATAACCCTTGATCGCGCACATTTGCTATGGAATCGTGGAACACAAAGGTTAGACACCTTATTAGCCACTGATCAGAAGATGATAACTGACCTAGGTTGTGAGATCGATGGCAAACCTTCCAGCCGATGAATTCTTATTGTTGCACTTCGCTCCTGTGCTCCAGAGGAGGGTCGCTTGTTCGGACACGTCGTATTTCCTATATACGATTCGATCTTCGCGACCAGGTCTGACTGCAGGCCAGAATTCGAGAAACATTGCATGGGCATCCTGGATGGATCTGATTGTTAGCGGACAGGAGCCTGTAAGGGTACAGCGATGATCGTTGAAAGACAACCACCGGTTCAAAGCTTGTCCAAACTCTATGCCCCTCCGCTCATATTTCCTTTGCCATCTTCGGATATGGGATTCGTCATCGCCTGGCCCTTCGATCATCAGACCCTTTTTGGCCAGAGTTAGTATGGGGTAGGCACAATACACACCTGTTGAGGATATGAAATTCATCGATATTGTAGAAGCACCTTCGAATATCGGGGTCAGCGCGTTGTCATCCGATGACACTACGGCGTTAATCTCGGTTCCTAGCGTGTTATTGTATAATCAATAGACCTGTCGCACGCTACGGCACGAGTTGTAATAGTCGTCGTGGTTATCCAGTGTTCGTCGGATAGTGAAATCGAAATCTTCGGTCAACGCACGTATAATAGCGGATTCTCTATCGCATGGCACGTACAAGTCGATATTATCAGTGAAGTATAACAGAGGATGTACAGCAAGGATGGCCACTGAGCCCGACACGACGGCGCCATTGGCGTCCAGTAGGTCCAAGAAACTGTGCGAATCGGCGACAAACTGGCCAAACAGAGACATGATTCTGCGATGGGCCGTGATTCCCACTAGGCGGCGGTGCCAAGTACTCACTCGCGACAATGCCAAGAGATCAAGTAAATCGGACTCATCGTGGATACTCTCGATCATGTCCATGGGTAGTCTGGATATCGCGTCTATGTTGAAAGGTCAGCATGTGAGTCCCGGAGTCCGTTGTTATACGATAGTATTGCTTACCTCTACCTGTGACCTGTGCCTCTGGTTTTAGTCCGTGTTCTGTAAGCTGTTCTGTCTTGACCCCGACCCGGGCTGGTGTGGTATGGCTTCCAACGAGTTTGAGTAGTGCTAGCGCGAGGATTTCGTACAACCGGACGAAGAGTCCGATAAGGAATGAGAAGAGGTTATGCGCAAAGCCCATGGCACGTTAGGGGTTGATAACTCAGTAGTAAGAGTTACGCAGATATTGGGTAGAAAGTGTATTGTCCAGGTGATGTAGATATAGCCATATCACATCTAATGCACTGAAGAGCCGTCTTGTCTGGATTAGCATGTCCACCGATTTTGGGTTGATGTTATTTCCGGTCCCGATAGGCTGAGTGAATGTGGGGCAGGGCCACAGGGTAGTACTAGGGTAGTGTGGGGCAGTACCATGACGCATTCAACCTTGCGATTTGAACTCTGATCCCATCTTCGTTTGCTCATTAACACTCCTGATATTTCGGATCATACCGCATTCGACTGCTTTAGTCGCTAACTGGTACTTACCTTCTACCTCGTACTACGGCGGCACAAGCTGTGCGCCATGATATATATCTATCTGCGAAGTTGTCAACTGGCACAACGATTCTCATCGCCCAAATAACCATCTGTTGTTAGCATTCGTCTTTGGGCACTACATTCCATCTACGCCGCTACTTGCAATGGTCATTGGAACCGGGCCCTCAGGTGTGAAGTTACTTTAATTTGGTACAGATATCCCGACTGACCTCGACAAAGGTTTTTTAGGAATATTAGATTATGACTCGTTCGAAGAGATACTCCTCCGCATGAATCTTCGGGGATTATCCACTCTTGCTACGGCATCACCTCACATTGGCAATATCATCCAAGAACACGTTAGGGGTACTGTTTGTCGCATACTGCGTGTCGCAGGTCTAGAGCCGGAACCCATGTTGGATCTCCTGAACAAGACCAACAGTGTAATAACAGGTTCAGCAGCCCTTCTCGCTCTCAATCCGTGGACCTTCGTCCCAGGGGATATTGATCTGTGTATAGGTTTTGACCCCCTTCGCGTCAGCTGCCTAATAAAGATTCTACAACGGGACTTTGCTATGACAGCTATGTACTCTCTCTCGAGCGGGGCATACGGCTATAACTATAGCTCCATGGGTGGCGTGTCCACTGTCATCACAATGACATACGGAAAACGGCATCTAAACATCATCGTGTCGGAGAGCACGATCAGCCGTCCACTCTTCTCGTTCCATTCCACCGTCGTAATGAATTTCATATCGAGCTCTTACATCTTCTGTGCATATCCAGACCTCACATTTGGGTTTCGAAATCTCATCAACGAGGATGCCGTCTTGAGTGGGGATTGGATGTCGGACAGAGAAGAGAGATGTCTCCTCAAGTATAGTTCTAGGGGTTATGATTGCACCAGGAGTCTCAAAGTGTGGGAGGAGTTCGACCATCATATCTGCCGTGCAGACCCTAATTGCCCTTACTCGTTTCGAAATCTGTCTGATTCGGGTACCTTCTGGTTCCAATTCAGGCTTCGTGGAGGGGAGATTAAGTTTTATGACCAGAAATGGATGTTGGCAAGGGCGTAGCACTGCGATATACTGGAGTGCGCTTGTTTGCTGTATTAATTTGACCTTCACTCGTGATACTGAGCTTTCATCTTACGTTACACATCGTGTGGTATTAGTGTCAAGTCCGTTTGACTTTCCTATTTCTCTGAATCACACCATATTTCCTCGGCGTTATGTCCGTACTAACAGGTCCTCGTATCGAGGTCTACAATGCCCTCTTTAAAGAGAGACCACCGCGATCCTCTCCGATCTTCGACTTCAAGAAACAATTGTAACTCGTCGCACTCTAATTATATCCGGGGGGGGGGTTCTTTCAAAACCATTTTGTAAACTCATGAAATACATGCCGCAAGCAGCTCCTCGCCTTACATGTCTAGCTCTGAAGATGCTTACGATCAATCCGAGACTGTCATTGACGCGCCATTGGTCTTGTCTAGAGTCGTTGAAACTGGAAAACCCAAACCTCCCTTGACTAGATTCTACTGACCAGCTATAACGGGCTAGTACGATGAAGGCTATGGATGGCCACAGCTTTGACACAGCTTGTTTCCCTTACGGATCTGGATTCTGGGTCCTTTGACACTGCCATCCAAATTGTTACAAATGGTTATATAGCTGCTTTATACTCCTTTCCTGTTCATTTCTGTTGATATGCCCATCCCGTCTAAAGCTTTAGGTGAGGTCGAGTTCCCATCGTTGACCCGCATTAACTTATATCATTCTTTACAGGTACATTTTACGTTCTGGGTCACGATTGCATGGAGCAGCTCATGTTTCGCATGAATCTCCGAGAGTTGGCCGCTCTCGCCTCAGCGTCTAATGGACTTCACACTCTGGTCCAGGCTCATGTGAAGCGTACCATCCACCGAATCCTCCGTCTCATGGGTTTGGATCCAGTACCCTTGTTAAAGCTTTTGAGGAGGACTCTGAGTGCCATCGTTGGGTCGTCTACCCTGTTGGCACTTAATCCATGGACTTTTGTCCCCGGGGACATCGACATTTGCGTACAGCGATCGCGGAAAAAGGTTGTGCAGTTAATTCGAGGTCTGGAAAGTGAGTTGCATATGAAATACGTCGGGTCAAAGGTTTGGGATGTCAACAAGGCATATCCAAACTCTATCGGCGGTGTTTACGGTATCGCCAAATTGACTTATGGAGGCCGGCATGTCCATATCCTCATATCCAATAGCGGTCCGCTCAAACCAATTTTTTCATTCCACTCAACCTGCGTCATGAATTTCATTTCCAGCTCATATGTGTTCTGCGCGTATCCAGACCTCACCTTCAATTTTCGGAATCTTATTAACCACGATTCGGTGATGGGTCAAGGTCGTATGGAGAAGCGCGTAAAAGCCTGTATTGATAAGTACTGCGAGAGGGGCTACGAGGT
The DNA here is from genome assembly GCA_018858115.1 of Tephrocybe rancida. NCBI lineage: Eukaryota > Fungi > Basidiomycota > Agaricomycetes > Agaricales > Lyophyllaceae > Tephrocybe > Tephrocybe rancida. Next base: position 100,526 of record JABCKT010000033.1, read on the forward strand.
TAGGGGCAATACAAGTGCACGGGAAGAATTTGACGACCATGTATGCGGTTCCGACCCTAATTGCCCCCGTACTCCACGCGCTCTCAACGACGCCGGATGTTTCTACTTCAGTTACTCGGGATCGTGTCGTCGACCTAGAGGGATCGGACGAGCATGGCTTTTGGATTCGTCTACATAGTCTTTGTACATGGAACGATAGTAATCGTAATACTTTATTCCTGTTTTGAGAAAATGTTGAAGACATAAATCTAGCCGCGCAGATTATAAATCGTGCTTGTAGTGAAATTCAGTCTGCACAGGCGTAGAGAACTTGTTCACAACACGATTATATTCGGCTATTCGGCTATAAACGGCTACCTAATCGGTCCGGCCCTGCACATGACTATGGGAATGTACTTGACGTGTGCCGTGACACCCGCCTCACGTCACACAGATCTCCCATCTCATTGTTGCACGCTGAACTTGCCCTGATAGACATCCTCCGTTTAATAATTCTCGAGAAAATGACTGTCTTCGTAGGCCACGATGAACATGCATGGTTGCCAGCAGGGCCGCATGTAACATGTCCGACTTGTATTTGCAGAAACCGGGAGTTTGTCCGAGTAGGATTAAGATATCGCTTGCTGGGGCATTTTTCGGGCCTTCTGCCCAATCTGCCTCGGGGGGCGCAATATGCGCATCTGTGCGATGAGGAGGATGAATTCATAAGACTATACCTTTGTCTGGATTGTCGAGCTGTGAGCTTGATCCTTGACCGTGGTATGCTAGGCCAAGAACGTTCTAAAATACAAGAGGAAATGGAGCGACGCGAGGCGACGTAAGTGCTAATACTAACTAGATTTGGTTGATGACCTGTCTTATCCATAACCGTTGTATTCAACAGGCGCGCCCACCTTTGCCATGTCCCAACCGTATCGGGCGTCGATGTACATACCTGCACATATAAGGTAGACTCCGATGTCGAGGATGACGCTTGCCCGGTATGCTCAATCATTCGCGGCACCATGGGTTTTGATGGGAGGGCCAAGTCTAAGGGTGAATACTGCTTCATGGCGGGCCTAGGCCCCATTAGCGAACTTCGGGGCCAAGGACCGGACAAGGAGTCCAAATACACTGTTTACACCCCCAGGGAAGACCCACGGTATAAAATTGCTGCCAAAATCGTCCTCTGCCACCACTGTGACTGGGTATACATCCTTTCTCGAAAGCGCGAAGACATCCTCGAGCGGGAGTACGAATCGGAGGAAGCGAAAGTCAAGGCAGTTAAGACAGAGGTAGATATGTGATCAAAACAAGATCAAAAGGTGAAAGAATTTGTACTGTTGAATTGGACAGTCATTCTGACAATATCTACGCTTATTGCAGGACAACATTCTCATGCATCATTCTTATGCATCAATGAAAATGGCGGCATAGTAGTAGTCAGCGTTATATTGTGTTCAAACCATACCGATCTAGTATACTACTTTCATTGGAAGTATCACGCATTTACTTTAGGTTCTACCCAGCGATGCATGTGACTTGATAGCCTGCTGTAGAGCTTTGAGCAGTATCAAGTTTTTCTACGCAAGGTGTATAGTCGACGTGTGACGTGTGACCGTCGACCGCTAGTATCTTATCTATTATTACAATGGACGTGCACGTGTAGATCAGACGTAACCATCAACCATCTCATGTGTTGACAATGAATGTCCAAGGACTCCAGCAGACGACCATGAGCGGCCACCATAGCCAACAGCAGGCGACTGCGTACCCTGAACTCAACCAGACCCCCGGCGCGAAATGGATAAAGAATCTTACCAAAGATCGCGTCGGCAACTTCACTGGTGGTCGTTATTCTGATCTGAACCTTTCGTCTGTCTTGTTCACCCATCGGGTGGATAATGCGGAGCATGTTAAACTCGAAGTGTGAGCTTGAGCCTGTCTCTGGGAGATTTGAGTGCTGAAAATATGCATGATGTTAGATGGAGTGCCCCAGGTTTGACCAAGCCAACGTTTGAAGAGGCGATGCAGCAGAAGTTCAAGCCTGCGAAGAAGGTTCGTATTCGGTTGCCATATACATTCTCCTTGTCTAAGTGTTTGAGAAATAGGGAGACTCGTTTGGTCCATCTTGTGAGTACTCTTTCTAATGTACCAGTCTCACATCTCTAAGAATATATATCACAGGGGTACGCTGCGTCCATTGCAATTTCAGCTACATTCCTAACTATATGTTTAGACAAACCACTGGTGGAAAATATCTGTCACCATCCCAGGATATTGGCAGCAGTATGAACGTGTACAATGCAAGTTCCTATGTTAACGAATGGCACCCAAGACCTAAACTTTTAACAGTCGAATTCGACCCTGGCTGCGAGGCCATGATCTACACCACCGACGGAACTCCACTTCAAGGTACGTCTCTCAATCGCTATCCAATACTCCTACTTCATTTCTTTCACAGGTATCACTGGTGGATACGGCGGCGACCGCCGCGTCGAGTATATCATCCCAGAAGCCGCACGCAAGCAAGGCCGCCACGACTTCGTCGTCGAGTCCAGCTGCAACGGCATGTTCGGTGTCCCCTGGAACGGCGACACAATCGCGCCCCCGGACGTGCGTGGCTTCACACTTCTCTCCCCGAAAGCCCCACTAAGCCCTCACCCAGATGAACCGCTATTTCTCGCTCGACTCCGCCGACCTCGTGGTGCCGAACATGGAGGCGTGGGCCCTCCTTTGGGACTTCACGACGCTCCGCGAGCTCATTGACACGCTCCCGGGAAATACTCCGTTAGTCGCTTGTCATAGCTCACGTTCGATCTTGGTATCTTACTCTTCTCGCACAGCCTGCAGAACAAGGCGCTTGTGGTCGCGAATGAGATCATGAATGTGTTCAACAGGGGCGACCCTAAGGGCGTTCGTGATGCGCGCAAGCTCGCTGAGAGTATATTTGGAGAGGGCTGGGAAGGCAAGGGTGCTGGTATTTATGACGAGGGGCCAAAGGATGGACAAGTATGGGGAATAGGTACGTGCTTGCCATACTACCGTTATGTTGTCTGAAACTAATCGTCGCGCAGGACAGTAAGTGGGACTAGCCCCATCACCGCCCAAAGCTACTAACATCTACTCAGCTGTCATATCGATACCGCATGGTACGCTTTTGAACCTTTTGTTCCAGTATAAACTCACTCCTCTCCAGGCTGTGGCCCTACCGGGTCACGCAGCAGAAGGTCGCGCGCTCATGGTCCGCTCAGGTCGATCTGATGGAACGATACCCCGAGCATCGTTTCACATGCAGCTCCGCGCAGCAGTACAAATGGCTAGAACAGGTCACAACTTCCAATCGCTCCTTTGGAAGCAACGAGACTTATGTTCGCAATATATAGCTATACCCTTCGCTTTTCGCGAGTGTCAAGGCGAAAGTCCTCGAGGGCAAATTCCACCCCGTGGGTGGGTCATGGGTCGAGAACGACGCCAACATGCCATCGGGAGAAGCGCTGGTCCGCCAGTTCGTGTTTGGCCAGCGGTACTTCGAATCCAGGTTCGGCAAACGTTGCGACACGGCCTGGCTCCCCGACTCGTTTGGTTTGACTGGAGCACTGCCTCAACTTATCAGGGGAGCTGGTACGTATCCGTTCCTTAGCCCTGGCGGTGATGTTGATTGTTCGAACGACAGGCATGAACTACTTCTTTACGCAGAAGCTGTCGTGGTAAGCACTTGCCTTTCGTATCTCGGTCGAACTCGATGGCTAAACCTGAATTAGGAACAATATGTATGGCATTTATGATGCTTTGGATGCCGAACGTCCTCTGACTGGCTCGCAGCAATGTCTTCCCCCATACGACTTTCAATTGGGTCGGTATCGATGGGACCCAGGTCCTCTGCCATATGACACCCGGTGCGCATTGGCGAACACCAGGAGTTGATCCATACTTAGCTCTTTTCACGCAGTTGACACCTATACCGCCCAGGCTACCGTTGGCGATATCAACAAGGGACAGAACAACCACAAGGTCGACGAATGCCCTTCCAACTCCACACTTTATTGACTTGCAATAACAGAACTTGGAATCCTCCCAAGCCTCCCTTCTGGTCTTCGGAAACGGTGATGGCGGAGGTGGCCCCCTGGCGAAGATGTTAGAGAACGTAAATATTCTGTTCCCGTTTCTCTGAACTTGAACTTACGAATGACAATTCACAGCTCCGCCGAATCCGCGCAGTAACCAACACGCATCGAGAACTCCCACCCGTCAGCATGGGGCGTTCCGTGGATGAATTCTTCGACGAACTTTCGAGCGCATCAAATGCTGGAAAGACTCTTCCTAACTGGTGAATTGGCCTTTTCTCGTTCGAAGTAATATAACTGACGTATATCCCAGGCATGGCGAACTTTATCTCGAAGTGCTCATCTCTAATCCTAGTCTGCTTTGGAAGATTGCTGACCCTCACTCAGTTCCATCGCGGCACGTATACTTCACATGGTCCGTAACTGCATTCCACACTGCCGACATACGTTTCCATAGCCTGACATTGAGTCTAGGTTCTATCAAGAAAGGTAATAGGCACTCTGAAATCCTGCTTCGGGACGTGGAGGTAGGTGTTCAATTGTTCACATGTTACGCAATCTGATGACTGGTTATTTCAGCATGTCGCCACTTTAGCCTCATTGTACAAGTTGTACAATAAGGACTATATCTATCCCAAACAATTGATCGATAATTCCTGGGAAAAGGTACTGTTGAATCAATGTACGTTATCCGCGACTAGGTCGACAAATGGGGCGTACTAATAACCTCATGACTCTTCCAGTCCACGATGGTATGTTGTACGCTATGTATGGTGGTGTTTGAACTGACCTCTATCCCCAGTCCTCCCTGGCTCCGCAATGTGAGATACGTTCGCACCCCCTGCTTGTCTGATGCTTACGAGGGCAACATAGTGGCATGGTCTATGATGATGCTGAGAAACTCTACACAGAAGTTCGCAACGACGGCGAAGCTTTGCTCGATGATGCCTTCAGAGTTCTCTTCCCGGACTCCGTTGCGTTGAACTCAAGCACCGACTTGAAAACTCTGGCACCTACTGGAACGATAGTCGGCTTCAACACGACTTTCTTCCGCCGCTCCGATATTGTTCAAGTTCCACTTATTGGGGCCAATTCTGGCTTGAAGTCGCAGGTCTTACAGACGTCAAATGATGGTGCAGTCGGCTTTGCCGTGATGAATACCCCAGGAGGAGGCACCGTTGGCTCAATATGCACGCCTGCGACTGGACTTCATGCCCAAATCCTCCCTGTTTCAGGTCCGTTACTACTCCCAAAACTTCTGTCCTTCTAACTAAGTGTTGAATCCTCCCTCAGTTTTTACCAATGGATCGGATAATTTCGTCTTACGCAATGCGTCTGTGCAACTCACGATTTCCAAGGGCCGTATTAGCAGTTTGCTGGATGTTAAATTAGGGTACGCATGCATCAGACTGTCTCAGGCCAACACTTACATTGAACCTTGTTCACAGTCGCGAACTGATAGCCCCAGGAGCTACGGGAGGACTCGTTATCTTTGACGATCAGCCTAACTATTGGGATGCGTGGGGTGGGCTTCCTTTCTCGACTGAACTCTTCTCGTTTCTCATCGGTGTTGATACAGACGTTGAAGTCCATCATTTGGAGACCGCCAAACAGCTTGAATTTACCAATGTCTCGGTTGTCGCCCAAGGTCCGCTTCGCGGTTCAGTTCAAGCAGTTGTCAAGTATGACAAAAGCACAATCAACCTCACGGTATGCTGCTTTGCATTAATCCGCTGCAGTCTGTTTACTGATGTGATAACAATATTAAAAGATTTCGCTCGACGCGATCACTGGTGAGCCATAAGCCATCCCACCCCCACCTTTTCTCATACAATTACAGCCTCTGTGAAAAAAAACTCTCGGTCCTTGTTCCACTTTGATGCAGTGGTAGACTGGCGTCAGCGCCACGAGTTCCTCAAGTGTATGTAATCATTCACTTTATCAAGAATTCTTTCATTAATGAATAGGCTAGTTGAATTGCCGTTGAATATCCATAGCGATAACGCCACATACGAGACTCAATTTGGACACGTCCAACGTCCCACACACAAGAACACAACATGGGACATTGCGAAGGTACGCTTCGATTTGGCTGTACTCCTCCCCATAATTCACATTCTCGATGCCCAGTTCGAAGTGTGCGGCCACAAAGTAGGTACACGCACATTCTGCGACATTTCACCTCCTCACGGCTACTACTTTTCAGTACGCAGATCTCAGCGAGTTTGGTTACGGTGTCGCCATTCTTTCCGAGTCCAAATACGGTTTCTCTTGTCTTGGAAACGTGCTTCGTATCTCCCTCCTTCGGTCTGCGACCGCTCCGGATGCTGAACAGGATCAAGGTTCGTTAGGAAACTTTCATTTATCATACTTGAACTGAACCAAGACATGCAGGGGAGCACAAGTTTTCATGGGCAGTCATGCCGCATGAAGGTCACTTCCTAGAATCTGATGTCCCTGTGGCAGCTTACTTGTACAACTCCCCCGTGAGAGGTAAGCTGTATGCAATGTTTATCTGCGCCTGCTTTGCTTACACGTGCTACCTTATCAGTGAGATATGTACCTAAAGACGGCGACAGCACGATATCGAATCTCGGCTCTCCTTTCACCATCGAAGGAGCACGCAACGTCTTCCTGGAAACTGTCAAACGCGGGGAAAACGATGACTTTTCAAAGGAGTCTGTCACGACAACAGTCGTGCTTCGTCTTTATGAAGCATTCGGCGGCCATGCCCAAGCAAAGCTCAGAATCGGCAGCCATCTGACCGTTACCAAAGCATGCATCACAAACCTCCTTGAGGATGATGACAGTGAACTGAACATCTTACGAGCGGACGACTCTCATGGAGCATCCGCACACCTCAAATTGGATTTCCGTGGGTTCGAGGTTAAGACTGTCAAGCTTGTCCTCCGGTCTACACCACTTCTTGTCAATCAGGCAGAGTGAGTATTACTCCGCAAGTTTCATCGATCGTCTCTGAGCATTGTCGTAGAAGCAAACGAGAGAGTTGGATCAACATCGACAGGTTGAGCATCCACTAGTTGAAGACCGTGGATGTCGTGGTGCTTGACCTACCCGTTCTGTATTTGTAGTAAGTCTTTCTAACGCATACATACTTTGTCAAATGTCGGGTCAACAATGTATACTTGACACTGCTGTCGAATTTGGACATCTGGACGTTAGAATTTCTAGATCGATTTTCATTCTCCCACAAAACGCCACCAATATCATGAGATAGGAACACTTCAAAACTAGTATCAAATGGAATCTACCACCTGGACCATGGTCCGAGCCTATTATTGTAAATTTACGGTTCATCCCAGGTACATCCCAACAGAGAACAAGGAAGCGTTGTTTTATGAATGGGGCAGGAAATCAGTTTGTTGTACCTACTTTTCTGGTTGACCATCGATCTTAATATCATTGACGAAGACGAGATGATTCATCCGGATCCTCGGAGCATCACCTACATCTCTAGAGATTTCTTTGTTCGATTTATGATCAGTCTCAACAGGATGAATGAGGCTATCTCTTGGAGAAAAGGAGTATGCGAAATTTCGATTCACCGTACTGTAACGGAGTATGGCCCAGACTGCCGGTGGCGTGTTACGTTTGGTTTTGGTCCAAGTCTAGCAACCGGCGCTGCGTTACGGGGGGTCAACTAGGTAACAGAAACGCCGCAGGCTCGCCCTGAATTTTTGTAAACAGCTGCACATTGAAAATCAAGCTAAAGCGCGCACAATAACTTCCAAAATCGACGACATCCTTCCACCTGGTAAAATTTTGCATAAACAATCAGCAACCGATCCCCCGTTACGTGTTACTCTCCCATGATTAGGAAACTTTCCGGGCCTACGTTACGCGTTACGGTGTGCACCATCCATTCCGCTACAGTATTTGAACTGTGAGTTCAACTTGGCACGAAGTATGCTCACTGACATTAGTCAAGCGTTGAACAAGTTTCATAAGGTTCCATTCCAGTCTGTCGCAGAACAGTTGGTGGGTAATCTGCGATCCTTGAATGTTGCTTCCCCGCCAACCCGGAAGTATGTTAAGCAGATAACGGAAACAACATTCCTTTCGGTTCATTTATTTGGTGGCTCAAATAGCCACCCACGAGCCACCTGCACTCCCATGTAACATCATTACTTGTAGTGAAAAGGCTCGATCACTCGTCGTTGAAGCAAATGCGCCACTTACCGCGCCCCAAATACTGAAAGCCATATTCCATTTCCTCATGTGCTGATTCGAAGTCTTGTGGCGCTAGATTTTCGCCCACTTATGTTTAATTTGCTATGTACATAGTCCCGATTTGTTGATCGGGTAGCTATGAAAGAGTAGTGTGACTTTTACCAAACGAATCCCCTTCTACCCCATCGTACCCAGACAGTGGCCGTAAAAATGTACCAACCAATAAATCAAAAAAATCAATTGTTGTTATGTATGAACAGCTAAACTACCCTTCTGAACTTCCTTCTATCTACAAGTGTCTGTTGTATTGAATCCTCGCTCTCCGTTGACTCTCCACCATCAGCGAACGTTGCATCGGCCCCATAATAATACGCGGTAACAGAACACCCAGAAGACGAAGAACGTGTGGCAAGGGTAGCAGGCCGTTTCGGGGGCTGGAGTGCATCGTCCTCTTCCTTCTTCTCGTAAACAGTAGCCATGGGATCCAGCTTGATCGTGCTATGCCGGGAGAGCGCAGGCAGTCGAGGTGCACTGCCGTCGACGCCGGATGACATTGAATAGGCGCTGATGGAACTAGCACTCGATGGGGAGCTCCGCATGCTTGGCTGCTGTGGGCCCCTTCCGGATCCGTGACGCGAGCCAAAGTTGTGCACGTTAGGCCGCAGCGTCGTAGGCTGCGATGGTTGCGAGATGAAGGAGTCACGCGTCGATGAGGCCCTCGATGGCGAGTCGAAAGAGCCACGGATTTGGGGGTTCTCTGGCCTGACATCGTGAAAAAGGACCCTTCCTGTACCGTCACCTCGTTCCTCGAGCGTCCATGGTTTACAAACTACGCTGTCATTCCTGGACACAATAGAACCAAGCGACCGCCGACCAGAACTTCGAGTAGGTTGAGGGGTAAGGACATCGGTACTCTTGTCTTGCTTGTTAATCATCAACGCTGTTCCGGTGGGCAAACTTGCGGCAACTGCGTTGAATGCGTACGTAAAATTTGACCTCAGAGACGCGGTCCAGCTTGAATCATCAGTCATCATCTGTTCAACCGAGCCTTGCGTTTGACCGGGCAGCGGAAGGGTATCCCAGGAGCCGCCAGAGCCTGCCGTCCTAGTTCGAGATCCGTACTCACTGATGCTGCCCGTGCGAGCGGTGTACATACTCACAGGCGGAGAAGTGCAGCTCAAAGATGGGGAAGCGTCTCCTGGTGTCATGTTCGCTACCTGTAAGGGCCCAAGTGATGAGTTGCTCCGATGTCCCCTACTGCTGCCCGAGTAAGAGCCTCGTGCCAGCGTATGGCCGTGGTAGAGTGGAACTGGATAGGCGACACTGTCTTCGGAAACTGGATAGTGCTGATATTCCGTGTAAGGCCCATGACCGGAAGCCAGGCTGGAACGCATAGAGCTGCGCACGTAGCTATCCGACCGCTTTGGTGTTCCGACGTCACGATCGCCTAGGGGCTCCCAGGGTACAGCGTCTTGACTGCTTATGTCCTTCGACCCTATCCTGTCGATTGGCTCGCCTATGAATATTGCGTCGCGGCCCGCCTCCAGCCCGTCGTCGTCTTCGTGATGGTTTGCCCAGGGAACGTGTGGATTCTCGCGCCTCCGCCGTGCGTGCATCCGAAGGCGGACCACCCATGCGACTACCGCTGCAATCAAACCAATCGCAAGTATTGAACCGACTATCACTGCGATATAGAATGGTGCGTGGTGGCCCTGGTCAGTGAGCGTAGAATCTTCAGATGAGACTGCTGAAGGCGACGAAGACGGTGTTTCTGTGACTGTTGTCTCTGTAGGAGTGACAGATGCTGCTGCGACTTCGGCCGAGGAGGAGACGAAGTCGGTTGGCGTCAATGTGACAACGGAAGTCGCTGGAGGTGTGACGGTCAAAGGGGGCACTGAGATAGACGGCAGCGGCACAGAGTCTGAAACACCTAGTACACTTCCTGTGGAACTGATGCTCGAGACAGATGTCAAAGAAACAACAAAAGGAGTGGGTGCTGCTGATCCAGACAATTCGGGAGCCCAAAAAGATGTCGGCGTCAGCTGAATTATGGTAAAAAGTGGCTGACTTGACAGCGATGACCTCGCTACACTCAACGACAGGCCTGTCTCGATGAATTGTGGCGCTGTGTGTTCTAGAGTCGCTGTCGGGCGCATTGGGTTGGCAACAGCTGATGGAACGATGTGAAGGCTAGATTCCGTTGGCCAGAGAAAGATTCTTGGTTCATCTTCCTTAGACATTGACGATAGGCTGGCGCTGGGTTCCTGTGAGAAGCTGAAACTCATAACGGGCATAGATAGAATAGAAATAGGCTTCCAGAGCGGCGAAAAAGAAAGCTCGGCCCGCGAGAGAAGGTCGAAAGTAAAGTGAAAGTAAAAGTGAGAAGGAAGTCAAGAGGAAAGAAGAGTCACGCCCCTAATCTATTTCTGAATAGCGGAAATTGCAGCTGGTCCTGAGTCCTGACTGGCTCATGTCAGCCACTCCGCGAACCTTTATCGGGTACCTGGAGATGTTATATTCCCGAAAAAAGATCTTATACACGTACAAGAGCCCAACTAGGTTTTGTTTCAACGAAAAGAAAATTCATAGTCTACGTTCAAGTGCCTCAGTTTCAACGTTTCAACGTCGGATTTGCTCGAGAGGTTTTCGAAGCTGAATTAACGTGGCGTCCCTTCCGAACAGTCAACCAGGTTCCCCGGAAATAGCCGGCTGAGAACTTCAATGTTACCCACGGTGACCCACATTGCATCGCAACACCGAGCAAAGACTCTTCAGAAGTCATGGATCACTGCGGCCAGCATGCATTCATCATAACCTATGCTAGCCGAGTCCTATGAACAACTGTCACCGCAAAACTTATCAAGCCACGTTTCTGTATAGCCTCAGATGGTTCGTGATTCTCGGCGTTCGGTGCACAGGACCGTGGGGTCAATATCCATTTTTACTGACTTCTAAAGGCACGTTGTGGTCAATGCCATCAATCCTCCATGAAAATGGAGTTGATGATTGTGCGAAGTCGCCAAAGAAGACTAGGCTCTAATCTTCTCCCGATGTTTGGTCAGCTCTGGTCTACCTGCCCCGTAAGATGTTTCAGCAATCCACCAGTCATCCTCTGGGGTTACCGATCTAGCCGGAGGTAATGGGCGACTATGTGCCAGCCTCGCGTGGCTCGTGGTGGCTGTATCAACCGGTCTAAGGATATCTGCCGTTTAACACCACCAACTTATCCCCAAACCGCTGGACACCTATCAACTCAATTTCTATCTTGGGATGAACGGTAACGAGTCAAGCGCCCTGAAGTGTTTCGAATTATGTTTTTGTCTTCAAATATGTGGTTATAAGAGTCTACCCTTCATCATCGTCCCCAGTTCACCCCTTCCCTGGACCTTATCATGCCTAGGACCCACCTCACCGTCCTAGAGTCCAGCGCGTCTCGCCACCCATTCTCTCCAGTCTTCAAGATTCCTCATCCTGATGCGTCCGGACGCGTAGATACATGGGAGTCTATCACGTACCAAGGGTTTTGGAAGAGTGTGGAATTCTATGCTCTGGAGACGCGTGTTGACACGCGACGGTGTTCCACCAAAGGCGGTTGTCGGATTATGGTGAGTCCGCCTGAAGTGTATGGATTTCCGGTCAACTAACGGCTCTCTCTGAAGGATTGGTGGCTTCACATACATAGATGTCCTCCACATATACGGCATCTCGAGGGCCGGGTATATTCCGCAGCTCTTTAGCTTGAGGTTGCCTAACCCGGTGGTCATCTACGAGCTACTTCAGAAGGCCGATGCCAAGGCTCTCATACATGACCAAACGTACACCGACATCCTTGACGATTGCTTCCTTCCCACTCACCCAGCCTGTACGTTGAACGTTTCTGACGCGGCTGGCGAACCATTGCCTCCCCTTCCGCCCCCGTCTGAGGATGATATTGCCTTCATCTTCCACACTAGCGGTTCCACTTCAGGAAGCCCCAAGCTAATTCCATATACTTTCACTTGGCTTGACGCCGCCATCCACAAATCTAACCAGATCTGCATTCCACGGACCCCTGGTCGCCAGGATGTGACTGTCTGGATGTACGTCGCGCAATTCTAGTTGCAGCTGACAGATTCATATACTCACGATGTCCACAGGGGAAGCATGTGCCATGTCGGTCAAACATTCAGTAAGCTATTTAGGCAACTTGGTTCTCACGTAACTGAATAAGCCGGTGTTCTAGTGCTCTTGGGAACTCTGCAGCATGGGTCGTGTGTCATCCAGCCGACTGCCATTCTATTTCCATCCACAGAGCTAGTCGACATGATTCATCACGCTGGACTCAACCGTCTGAACCAGTTTGCTGCATTCCTCTCCAACCATCTCAAAGCCGCGCGATTGGACCCGAAACTACTGACACTGCTAAGCGGGCTCGATGAGATCCTGTACAGCGGACTGCCACTGCCGCGAGAGGATGAAGATTGGGCGTACAAGAATGGACTCAAACTTCGGGTGCGTTTGCCATCACTGTATCTTTAATTTCGTGTTCCTGATCTCGATCCGTCATTAGAACCTATTTGGAAGCACAGAATGCGGTGCCATGCTTCTCTCTGTCGGCGCGTCTGGGCGCAATCCTAGCTTACTTCGTTCGCTGGACGGATTCAATTATCGATTCATATCAACAGCGCCAGAGGCCGCCGTCAGTCACCAGTCGACTGCGCGCCTGATGGAATTGGTCATACCTGCGGATTCGCCAGACTGTCCTCATCCCTCACTGAGAGGCGATGATGGCGACTTCCACACTGGTGATCTGTTTCAGGAGGCGTCCCCTGGGCTGTTCGTATTCCGTGGTAGGGATGATGACTGGATCAAGTCGGAGAACAGTTTGCGATGCGACACAAAGTACGCTCCACTGATCGCATCTTCATCAGAAGATTACTGACCTATGTATTAACCTTTCTCTTAGAGCTATCGAAGAAAACGCGCTGGCGATGTGCGGAAACATCATTTCTCAATGTGTCGTAGTGGGCTCTGGTCGCCCCTCGCCTGTGATGTTTATCGAACCCGTTTCAGACATGGATGCCGAGAAGATGAAGAAGGAGATCATTCGCAAGACCAGGCATTTCCACTCCAGACGCTACCTCCATGAACGCATTACTCTCACCGACATGATCATCATCGTCCCACCGAAATCTCTTCCCAGGACCGCCACCAAGGGAAACATTCGACGCAAAGCCGTTGAAGAGGCGTACAAGTCTCAAATAGACCACATTTTCGAGCGCTTGCGCTAATTTCCGCCATTAACTTATAATGATAACTAAACATCACTATAATTTCATCATATAGCCACTCTAGACTCCAATCGGCTCACTAATAGCCCTGCATCCTTACAGTTCACTCCCAATAATATCTCAGGTTCTACGAATTGTATAATCGCATCTGTACTATTTTCGCACTTTTGTATTACCCCACCCGTGTATCTTTTCAAAATCGCCACGGTACTCCACGTATAGTTCCACCACCTACATATCCAGTACGATTTACATAATGGCTATCTATCCAATCTGTCGTTGACTGCAACGATCGTTTCATAATGTTCGACGTTGACATAGATAAAGTTTAAATGCTGCGCGCCGACAAATTGATTCACTGCGGATCCTGACATTTTGACTTGAACCCATTCATTGTGGGTCACTGTACCTGTCGGGTTGAACGCTGATGTGATCTCAAGCATATACGGTCGTTTGCAGCCCTCCATTCAGTTCAGTACTATGCTCTCTTGCTGCCTGAAACGCCCCCAGGCTTTGTTGCGATCTATCATTTTTGCTCGGTGTATTGGGATTGAAACTGGATGATGATGGGAAGAGTGCCCCAAAGCCGTAGAACATATAACATAGCGGAGTCGGCATACGGAAATCAGGGCCGTGGTTTTCATTAAACTCCATATTGCACTCAGACCCAACCACAGGTTCATGAGCTTCATCGAGAATGCTCTACTCGGGGGGGGCCTACGGAAGTCAACGACACTGTACCTGCGAGGCAAAAGCGCCGGTAGGGAAACAAAGACACCGGTATTCAAAATGTTATGCAGCCTGCATGCAGCTGAGAATAGTGATAGGTAACTCTATTGATTTTGATGGTATTCTGATTCTTCTTGCATCTATAGGGCTCATCAGAATGCCGGTGGGGGTTAACGTGAGGTCATGACTCACCCAAGGTACATCCCCAACACCGTACTTAACTGGCGGCCTTTGAAAGCACGCAACCAAGTCTGCCTGTTCCTTGTCTACGAGTGGGAAGATGATCCCCAATTCATAGTTCGTGATCTGGGTGCGTTGAGCCGAATCAGGTCCAAAAGGGCAACATGGCACTCACGCTTAGAATAGGATTGAAGGCAGAACCAGACAAAGTTCCCCAAGCCGACGGTGTGAAGTTGTGTGATCCGATATAGGCCCACCCTACGGCAGGCTCGATTACCTCGACATCATCATCTGTGTCATCCTCCGTATCCGAGCCTGGTTCCTGCTTTCCCTTAGACACATCCATATGCGTCGCGATGATCATCTAGAAGCGTACTTAATGAACACGAAGGTTTGAAACGCCGAAGGGGAACTCGGAACCTTGGAGTGCATTAGTACGGGGCCGCCTTTACTCCTCGAATCATAGAAGTGATCTCTTGGGAAATTCTTAGCAGCCCATTGCTTCCGCCTGCAGAACAAGGTTCCTCCTCCCTGAATTAGTGGTGCCTCGCTAAGTTACGGCAAGTCTCAGGGTAAAAGGCCGAGGACTTACTTGTTCGCCGAGTGTGGTCATTTGGACTGTTGCTCTGGTCGGATAGACGACTTTGATTGGAGGGTACGGGAGCTTCTCTCGCCTTTTTTTGGGTTCGTCTAGCCAATCCTGTGCTGACTCGCCTCGTGCCGACCAGTAAAACTCGTTGAACCACTGAGTCGTATAGATGCCCAGACTCGATCCCTTTTTCCGACAGACCAAATGAGTGTTTGATCTTCGCGGGAGAAGTAGGAATTTTGAGAAGACCACAGACCTGACATTCAAGCCCGATCACTTTGGAGCCCTTGCCCTTGCCGGTCCGCAGTCCCATGTTCCTTACTACATGCATGAGCCGAGGATGGCCGGTCCTATGATGCGTTTTGTCACATAAACTTCTGGGGTTCAAAACGTTCAAGATGCCGAGGGCTTACTTTACGACGTTAGGCCACCCTTCGTGTTTGCCGGCTATGGACGGAACAAGATACACTTTGACCTTGGACCAGTCCCACCGCATCCTTAATTCTTCTATGGATTTTATTGGCAGGTCCGGATGCTGAAACAACTTGAGCCCAGGTCGCAGAAGTTGTGAGTCTACTAACATTATCTTGAATCATCGTTTTCAACGCAGGATGAACGTGGACCGAGTGAAGCATTCCTTGCAGGACAGTTGGGAAATCCTGAGGGGCTTTCGGGTCGTGCTTTATGGGCTTGCCACGCAGAGGAATATCTTGGAGCCAAGTCGTCTGTCGGAATGGTATTAGTGGGGTTGAGGACAGACAGGATAACGTGGATACATTTTCCATGTCTCGATAGTCGTAAGCTATAAGGTTTGCGGTCGATATTACGACACGCAAACGTCCAGTCTTATAAAATAACTGTCAAGTACTTCAGTCTGTGTTTCGACGGGCGCGCCGTCGTCTGCTTACCAGCATGAACTAAGGTTTTTCCAAGTCAATTCACTCATCTTACAGCTACAGCATTAACAAAATGTCTACCTTCATGTGCATGCAACCTCGACCGCCACGTAGGACGGGTGTTGTCCTGATCCAATTTGGAAGGACATTCTTGAGGCTCGCTGCACCGGAAGCATCTGGCTGAGCAACTGTAATGACAGGAACTGAACGGTCAAAAAACTCGTAGATCCAGGAGAAGTCCAGAGAATAAGAAGAGATAATCGCAAACGCCAACTCTTTTTTCTTTCGGAATCGGGCGTTAGCCGCAAAGATCGTTGGAGGTGATTAGATAGCGTACCCTTCCCAAGATATCGGTCAGCCTGAACGAGGGCCTGCCGTCCTTCCTCGGCTCGCTGTGCTGAGTGGCAGTCGGCCGAAGCTCGCCGTCCCAGAACAACTGGTCGATGGTAGAGACACTGGCTTGCGCGCTTTGCACGGCTTCACCTCGTTGGCTAGACGAAGACGCAGAGTTATTGCCAGGACGCTCTCCATATGAGGAGGAAATATGTTGCCTCTTGGCAGGTGGCTGCTTGAGCCCTTCATCCTCGTCGTCGTCGTCTCCGTGGCTATTGTGGCCAAAGCTGGTATCCGGTCTAAGGCGCTTTTGACGCTCGCGACGCTCCTTTTCCAGCTGTGCTCGTTGTGAGAGGAAGCTAGACGTGCCTGCTTCATTGGATACTGGTTGATGTTGGGGCTGAGGAGGTTGGGACTGAACCTCTGTCACTATTTGTCGATTTCGAGGTGTCTCATCGATCCGAGTAGATTCGGCTTGAGAGGCAGCCAAGGCTCGCTGAAGTTGAGCTTGAAATCGTGCCTCTTCATCGTCAACTTCAGGATCATCTTCTATATCTATTATATCGCGTTTCTGGGTTGCCTCCTCTAGACTAAGCGCGATGGCCCTGTATGAGTTCCAAATGAGTATTATGTGTCAATTATAAGACCAGAGGGTTTCGAACCTCGCAATATCATCATCCTCATTGAGTTCCATCGATTTCAGGGTGTTTAGATGCCCAGACGTTGTCTACGATAATAATTGTAGTGGCGGTTAGAGTACTGTATGTTCGGGAGTGTGACGCCTTCGCCATCACTTAGGTGGCAGGTCACATCACATGGAATACGCATCACACGCGACTGTCTTTCTCACATCAGGTTTTCGAGGAAGTTATGACAAGGCCATATAATACTATATAATCGACAGAATATCTCCAATATGTAGAATT
>JABCKT010000034.1:0-115845 GCA_018858115.1 Tephrocybe rancida
TTGACCTCATTCTGAGTTTCTGTACCGAGGTCCTGTTTCCGAGTTTGAGGTTATATATTATGTAATCATCGGGCTATATCCAAATTCGTCAGTTATCTCATCAGAACCTCTTTGGAGTCCTTCGACATTTTCATCACAAAGGATGGGAAAATGTGATACCTTACCAACTCCTTGACTGAGGCTTGTAATGATTCATTTACTCTATATTTTATTGAGTCCATGGGCATCTGAGAAGATACATATTGATATGTTGTATAGTTTGGTCATGAAAAAGTATGATTTTCAGCTCAGCACATGCCTAGCCTACTATAAGAGCTTGAGGAAATTAACAATTGGTTCACCTAGGTCTATAGCAGCTTCAAAATTCAGCTAATTACAGACAATATTATATTGCAGAAGGATCTGTGTAAGCCTTTCTTGATACCTCACTGCCTTCAAGAGAGTCTCAGCAAAATTTTCCCAATATGACTACATTCAACACAGATAACAAGGAGGTGCTTAGTATTATTACACGTAATGAGCGCGACGCGACGGGCGCAAAATGGACGTGTTTGATGCATTACATAATTTAATTATTTACATGAATTGCCTATTTTGGATGAGGGATAACTTAAAACTCGGACCTCGGACCTCGAAACTGGGAACTGGCATCTCCAACCAGGAACGCGAATAAATTTCGATAACTAATGTCATAGACCTTAGTTATCGAAATTTATTTTGAGTTTCTGGTCGCAGGTACCCATTTCCAGTTTCGAGGTCGAGGTCTGAGTTTCAAGTGATCCCTCATCCAAAATAGGCAATTTAGGTAAATAATTAATTATGTAATGCATCAAATACGTCCATTTGGCGCCGTCGCGTCACGCTCATTACGCGTTATACTAAGCACTTCCTCGCTACCAATCCAGAATCTGTGGCAAATAAAGTCATATTATGAAAAGCTTGTTGGAATTCTCTTGATCAAGACAGTGAGGCATCAAGAAAGGCTCTCAGAACCCATCCCACAATATAATATGCTCTGTAATTGGCTGTAGCCTGTATTTTTGAAGCTGCTATGGACCCAGAGGGACAATTAGTGATTTTCTCAAGCTCTTCTGGTAGACTACATAGTATGTACAGAGTTGATAATAGTTTGCACAACTAATACAACATATCAAGTATCTTCTCAGATGCCCATGGAATGGGCATATAGAGCAACTGAATCATTACAAGCAGGAATTGGTAAGGTATTACATTTTTCCAGATCCCTTTGTGATTAAAACGTCAGGGAAAGGTCTGACCCATTCCCCCACCTTTGTATTTAATGAGAGTAACTGACGAATTTGGACATAGTTCATGATTACATAATATATAACCTCGAACTCGGGAACAGGAACTCGTGACAGAAACTCAGAATGAGGTCAAAACTCGAATCTGAACTCACAACCCACCCAGAAACAAGGATCACCGACCACAATGTACAGAAAACCCTTGAATCGGGCATTTTTTGTGAAAAATACACTCATACGCGCACCTATCAGGCATCCTCATTTACTGCATTCCGCGCACGCCAACAAGAACAAAAAAGAACGAAAACAAGCCAGATAAATGCAGTACCAACGTACAAGTCAGAAGTGCAGTGTACAGGATACAGTACACAAAAATCACAACGAAGGATGCATATGTATGTCGCATGCATGCATACATGCATGGTGGTGGTATGTATGTCGTATGTGTGTGCCAGTGGTGGTGGTGGGTGGTATCGTGCCAAAATCATATGCGTATGCTCATGCGAAACAAGTACAGATCTAAATAAAGTACCAGGGCCGGAAGGTAGAAGCAGGAGTCGAAAAAACCATGATGGGCTCGGGGCTAGCGACTAGCGCAGATCCACGATCTCCAGCGGGAGGTCCTTCATGCTCACATGGCCCTTATCCGCGTCCTGTTCAAATTTGGGTGTAAGTCGTGGGACAGTAGACAAGGGAGCAAAAAAAGGAAGAGATAAACGAGAAGGGAGTGAAGGGAGGGCTGGGAAGGAAAGGAATCGGAAACACCAACACTACCGTCTTCCTCCCTGGCCAAAAGGAAACAGCAAACGAAGGAGCCCAACGCCCCCACACCGAAACGAACGAACGATCGGAACTTCCAATTACGCGTCCAAGGAAAATGAAAGGGAATCACGAAGAGAGAAAGCGTAATGGAATGATACGGATACGAAACGAGAGCAAAAACAAAAATGAACTCTAATCGGATGCGCGGCTCGAACACGAAAGACCCGTCAAAGGAAAGGAACGAGCACTGAGACTGAGCACGTATGTCCCCGTCCCACCTCCCCTCACAAACGAAAGAAGGCACCCCACCCGAAATCCCAAAAGAAACGCGAAAATGCAGTCAAAGGAAAGCAAGGATACGAGCGCCCGAGCGACCCAACGAACGAACGGAGGGGAAGGGATACATGAAACACGGAACACGAAGCAGGAAAATGAGAGGCGGGCGAAAAGTGAATCGAGTTAAGAACAGGCACCGGGCCAGACGAGACGAATGAACACGCCACACACAGCACCACAGCACCACCAAAGGAGGATAGAACGTTTAGAAAAAGGGAAGGAAGCCACCGCGCCCTGAAGCCCAAGGAGCAGCACACCCGTGCGTACACCCTCCGCGCCGCACCTCCTCCCCCTCTACCCCATTCCCCTTCCCCACCGAAACGAGAAAACACAACACAAAACACAAAAAAAAAGAAAACGCCAGACACCAGGGCGAGAAACACTTACGGTATATATCGGCCTATCCGGATGAGGATGGAACGCCGCCTTCGCCTCGCACCGGAGGACGGTCTCGAGGTCTGGGGGGTCCGTGAGGCGGAATATTCCGAAACTGCGGGAGGAGGAGGGGGCGTCAGCGAGGTGTCTGAGAAAAGAAGGGAGAGTGTGGGGATGGCGACGGGAACGAGAGGGTGTAGGAGCGGGGAGGGGTGTGGTAGGGGAGAGGGAGGAGAGGATGGGAAGGGGATGGGGTAGGGACGAAGGGAAAGGGGGCGGGGGACGAGAAGAGAAGCACGCACCTCGGCTCGCTCTTCGGAGCACAAACGACCGCGAAGCTCTCGCGCAGCATACACTGGAACCCCGCATGAGTATGCAAATCCACGCTCGACATGAAACACGACTGGGACGGGTGCGTATGAATCTACATATATCAACTCCATTCAGCACCGCAAAAGAAATTCAAAAGAGAGGCCCGACGAGGCACGCACCCAACCAAGCGTAATCAACCCCCTCTCCTCCGTGAGCCTCAACACCAGCTCTTCCCCCTCCATCGCACACGTATCCGCCGTCACATGTTGCTTCGGCATGGGCAGCGTCGTAACGACATACCGATCCCCCTTCCCACTATCCCCTCCTTTCGCGCGCCCAAGAAGAGGACCATAGGTCTCGAGGATCCTTGACTTGTTGGGGAGCGCGATGCCGAGGAAACGGGGGAGGCACTTGCGCGGGAGGGAGACGGGGCGGAGGCCGTCGGTGCGTTTGGCTTTTGAGGGGTTCGTGGTGGTGGTGGTGTCAAGGCGTTGGGGGGGAGAGGCTTGATGCGGCGGGTGAGGGTGCTGCACAGGGGGCATGGACAAAGGCGGCGGGGGGCGCGGGGGCCTGGGTAGGTCACGCTGGGGTGACTGTCCAGTTGCTGCTGCGGTGGTGGTGGTTGGTTGGTGGGGGACAGGAATGGGGTATGGCGGCGCGCCATGTACCGGACTTGGATTATTGGAGATTGGGAGAGGGGGAGCAACGGAGAGGCGGTAGCGCTGCCCCTTCTAGTGTGGGCTCATAAGCTGTAGGAGGGAGGCGGTGGCTATCGGCGGTGGGTAGTTGTTCGATCCACTACACGATGATGTCATTAGTACATTTCGCAGGTAGGGAGGAGAAAGGAAAGAACTAACCTGCACACGGGAGCGGCAGATTCCGCCGTCCCCGCCCCAATACAAGAGCCAACATCGGCGGAGGATGTACACTGATCGTCGAGTCGGAAAAATGGGTATGCCATCCTCATATCATACGTCATCGCCGCATCGCCACATCTATTCTTCAGATTTGGCCGTAAACCCGAATAAATAGTAAGTCGATGATTTGTGATGCGTGTTCATAGGTGTTCGTCCCTCGAACGAGGAAAGAGGAAGAATTGTAACCTGCATCGAAGACCTTCGTCAATCACTGATATCCGTGTAAGATAGCACATAAGAGACGCACCTTACTGAAAATCCTCGAAGAGGGACGATGGGAGGAGATCGTCAGCGTGAGTGTGGATGGTGTGAGTCAAGAAAGAAAGCATCATCATGGTCTGGGTAAAATGCCGGTGGCTGTGCTGATCTCATCATTTCCGCTTACATCCCGCTTTTATTGTAATCATCTCGAGATTCTTGACTGCTTCGACGACTCTCCACTTGCTCTCCACACTGTACTTGACGCTCGACGCTATATGGTATACCCGCCGTAGAATGATACTGTGCATGGCCTATAGACGGATTTCCTTCGTCGTTCTGCCAGTGATCACCCTGCGCAATGGAGAAATTAACCCCCGGATGAGTGGGCTTGGATTGCTTGGCTCAGTGTGGTTCATGTAGAAATGTAAGTGCCGTCTGCACTTAACAGTCTGTAACATACTTATACTTCTATCCTTATAGTACATTTCGACAGCGTCGACATTCGCAGCCTAAACTAAGCCACACTACCTCCGTGAGCTCCCATCGCTGGCCTAAGATTGGCCTTGCAGGCGCCAGACTAATCTCGCGCCCATCTTCGGATAGTTCCAGGAAAAGGCTCTGGTCCCATAAATCGACGCTTAAATCACATTCAGAATCAATCAGAATTTAGAATAAACACCAGCACGCCGCGGTGTGACACTCACGTCGTGTAATCTACTTCCTTCACTCTCTAAAGGCAAACGAAAGAGGAGAGAAGGAATACGAGGAAAAAATCGGGGGGATCAAGGAATAATGTCATGTCCCCCCCACACGACCAATAAACCACACAGAGTCGGACTGGTGTATCTTGGTAGATAAGGTAAAACGTCAGACAGAGAAGGACGTCGTGGTGCCGGGCTTAAGTGCCTTACCACTGTTGTGCACGGACAGCCTCGATGTATAGCCAGAAAGCGGTCAGAGCAACATGAGTGGCGTCGCAGCAAGATCGGAAGGGGCTAACTAGTCGGATTAGGTTTCAGTCTTTCCCATAGAAACTGTATGTTTCTTTCTACTCACGTCGATTCATGTATGAATCGACAACGATCAGATCGTGTTCTCCATTTTCTGATCGCACTGTCAGTTTGTGATTCCGAGCAGTTAACATTGAAGTGGGTTGGCGAGACGGAGCGACACTAAAGTGATAATGACGATGGAACGTTGCTAGTCCAACAGCGCGCCTCACCCAAATCATCCTCTATGTTTCTATACGAGTCACAGCATTTCCGTGGTGGAACCTGAACCAAGAACGCCGCGGAGGCGCAGATGAACCGAGCCACAATGAGCCGACTTGGAGTGTTTGAAGCTGAGATGGTGGTATATACTAAAGATGCGCCTTTGATGATGTCGTAAGGACGTGATGCACCGACGGTTATGCTAAGCTCCCTGAGTTTGGTACAGTACCGAAAGAATGTTGGTAGGCCATTGAAAGTGAATGGTTTGTGGGGGCGGTAGTCCCGATCGACGACGGAGCTTGTATTGAGATACAGAATTTCGACAGATGGCAGGGAATGGATGAGGGAGTTGATATCACTGGAATCAAGGTCAAGCATCCAATAGCTTTTGGCTTCAAGTCGTATGAGGGTGGTAGACAGGAGCAAGCATCAACAAGGCCAAGGCAAAGCAACTTACGTTCCAATCTCCTGTAGTGGCGTCAACACACATTCTCAGGCCCATCCCAACACCAAGTGAAGTCGAGTACCAACCATTGCCGGCTAATCTAGTCACTGGATTAGGCATTGATATCCTTACGAAAAAGCATTGTACTGTGGTTTCAATATAGTAGGACTCATTTTGTATAATTCTGAACGTGAATTTCTGTCATTGTCTAGCAGTGAGCACGACGAGTTCAATATCGAGATAAGATCATCCAGATGTGATTGCATCCGGTTATGTCCCTGGTTATGACCTGGTCATAACAAGGGTTCCCGGTTATGCAGTGCTAAGAGTTGCACCACTGTACGATATGAATAGGAGATATAACCTCCACGGATAGCGTCGGAACTTACAGAGATTTCAATACATGGTAAAACCGGTCAAGATTCTTCTCAAATAAACACTCCTCGACCCCGTAAACCTCAACACACTTCTCAAGCGAACCATAAAGCACTTCGACTCCCAATTTTCCTCATCGAAAGAGCCGTGAAAAGTCCTCAGTGGTCGCGTTGTATCCGATTGCAGGATTCAATGCCGCCTGCATCATCTCCCAAGCTGACTCGTGCTCAACCACGTCTTAGTGAGGCTCGGATGCAAAACTAGCAATACAATCGCTAGAAGCCGCAACAGGAACGGTGGACAGGAAACCATGCGCGAGTTGACGAATATTTTTGATCAAGGCGCGAGAGTTTCTGCTGCACGCGACAAGTGGCGTAGATGAGTTGACAAAACTAAAAAGAACAGGCTCCTCGACCTCTTCTAAGGAGGAGGTAGTGGGGAGTGTTGAATTTAGCCGTGGGATAGATGTCGACAACAAGGAACGTGTGGATGTGTGGGAAGGACCGGGCTTCGGGAAGACGGATGCAATTGACGTGTTCTTGTTCCGCGGAGATCGCTCGCTACGTTTGGGGGCTGTGTGCCGCCCAGTTGTACTCGCTTCCAAAGCCAATACAGACCTCGATGTTGCACAATGTCTCGTACTCGACGCGTTGACTGGGAAAATGATGACGTCATGAACGAGATTAGATTAGAGGGTATACAAGATGACAGGTAACTCGAGTCATTGGTAAATCACTGGCTTGTTCTTCGTTGTTACCATTTAGCGCTCGACTTCGTCAACGTTCAGACACGGCACACGGGACCGGCAACATCCCACGCGGAATTTTACTCTCTCAGGCCTCTATTTCGACGGAAAACATCCACAATATGTTTTTCATTAATTTTAAGCTGATTTCAGATGTACCGGGGCTCAAAATGTTGGGTAAGAAAAAATAATTCACCCCCTCCCCCCCTCCCCTCTCCGTGTCTCGGCAAGTCCCGGTCGGTACCCCATGATCATCGCTGTCAACCCAAGTGGCAGTGTTCTCTTCTCCCACCAACCACCCTCTTGTACTTCACCCCACGGCCCGCCATCTACAACGGATAAAAGGAACGAGAAGGAAAGAAAACAAAGGAGCCAAAGGAGTAAAGGAAGATAAGTTAGCAAGATAGGAACCACGATGTCGCGCCCTCCAACAATAGCGCAACTCGCCAAAATCGCACTCTCCGACCCCTGGGACCCCTCCAAAGAGCTGATGTACTATCTACGGCAGGCAGAGAAGCTCCGTCGTGAAGCCGAGGCATACCTTGAGCCTCCATCCATGCGCTCGTCCTCGCACCATGAGGTGGAGCACAAGCAGGACTATGAGCTGGCGTTTATCAAACTCTGTAAGGCGGCGACGTTGGTTATGGAAAGGATACCGGAGCACCGGGACTTTGAAAAATTATTGAATGACGGGCAGCGGAATAATTTGAAGCTCGTGAGTGTCCTTTTTTATGTTATGAGGCGAGGGGGGAGGAGCTGACGATACGTAGAATGGACTTAGTATGATTGGGCGCCTGGAGGAGATCAAGCCTTTATTGATGCAGAGGATTATCGAGTGGGACCAGATGCATGGTTTGCCGCCACGGCTGAGGGAGGCGGGGAGGGAGATGGCTGCCGCTCAGTGGGCGGATATGTTTAAGAAGCAGAAAGAGAAGGAGGAGCGGGCTTGGGCGCAGCAGCAACAAGAGGTGCAGTTATGGGAGGAGAAGATACACCTGAGGCCGTATGCGGAGAGGACTTGGGAGCAGCAGCAACAAGAAGAGGTGCGGTTACGGGAGGAGAAGATACGCCTGAGGAAGGATGCGGAGAGGATGGAGATTGAGGAGAGGTGGAGGGAGTTTGAGGAGAGGGAGAGGGAGTTTGAGGCAAGGCAGAGGAAAACAAATGACAGGGTTAGGAACACTATTGCCGTTAATAATTCCGGGGTCGTGAAGTTTATCCCGAAGGTAATACGGCATGACGTCCGCAGCAAGTGGCCACTGCCCTCTTCATCACAACCCCCCTTCGCACCCGCACACGAAGCATCCCTACCAATGGCGGCATCACTAACAGCGGATCAGCAGGCGGCTGCAGTGGGCAATGAGGCGCGCGCGCGTCGGCAGAGAGGGGAGCAGGATAAGGAATGGGAGAGGTTGTTTTTGGCGTGGGAAGGGTGGCAGTCTAGAGCACAGCGACAACAAAAAGAGATGCGGTTAGAGATGCAGTTACTGGAGGAGATGCGTATGAGTAAGGAAGCAGAGAGGGGGGAGATGGAGGAGAGGGATAAGGAGATTGGGCCGAGACAGCCTGCTACTTTGAAATCCTGGTGGTATCTTAGTTCGAGCCCCGTCGACACCACAAGTTCGGCGACCATAGTGTCTCTGCAACCTGCTACACCCTCCACGTATCATCGCTTTGGTACAAGAGGAAAGGAGCGGGAATCGGCCGTGAACAAGCAACGAGAGCAGGGCGAGGGTGTGTACGTCAGCACGCCTCACTCCCATCAGGACCACGCAGCATATCCCAGACTGAGCCCTGTAAACGACTTTGAGGGTTTGGTGAACATTGGTGCGAGCCCATCACATGCTCTGTTCGATTATACGACACACCCTAGCTTGAGCTTTGTCGACACCACAAGTTTGGCGACCACAGTTTCTCTGCATCCTGGCTTTGGTACAAGAATCGTCAGTCCACACTCACGCCTCCTCACAGATGGCCAGCGCTATAAATTCAAAATCGTACTTGTGTTTGATGGACTTGACGAGGCAGGGGGGGAGACGGTTGTCTAGCTTCGTCGTAGGCATAGACGTATGCGTTAGGACATTTGCTCTCTGAAAGATTATTAGTGCCAGGGAGAATTCCGACAGTACTGGACTTACTGAAGTAGCTGTAAAATTGAACGCCAGAGGATCAGCAAGTTGCTGGAGTATTGTGGTTGCCAGAGCAGCAATTTTCTCAGCTTGCTGTCGAAAGTATATTGAGTATTTCGTCGGGCACTTGTAAACCGAAGTGTTCATTCGTTACCTTGGGTTTCGTCCAGATTAGCGAAGCCGAATTGCAGCCACAGGGAAGCCAGATGAATCGAATCGGCGGTGGTCAGATGAAGTTAAGTCTAAGTCTGCAAGAACGAGATGGCTGTCACTAACAGTTCGGGGCCAAGGCAACAGGGCAGTCGTGCACAGAACACCGGTGTTGTTTGTGATCCTGTTACAGTTCAGACAGGCACTGTCAATTATTGTATTTATACGACGAACCTTACAGACAGATTGTTGTCCACGTTAGATGTTGTAGTGTTTAGATGTTATAACAACCAGGCCACAAATGCATTCACTGTCGCAAAGATCCTTATAGCTAGCTCCCTGAAAAGTGAATTTGGCGAGTGGGGCGGGAGGAACTCCTGAGCGCGATAAGAAATATATGATGCGATCGTAATGGTGATTTACCATGATAGTGCGAGGATTGCACTCTAAGCCTCCATTACAGTCACCAGTCAGGCAGGAGTTTGGACCTGTGTCCGTGCTGAAGTTGTAATTATGCCTTGCCTGCACAACCATTCAGTCAGGCAGCTCAAGTGCCGAAAAGCTGGTGATAGACACGAACCCAGGTCCCAAATACGACCGGCTTCCCAACCATCGGGCGCGGTGAAAGAGACACTGGTGAAAGTTATTCTTCCAAACTAGTAAAACTTGTCAGGAACGATTCCAGAGAACAAGACGATAGGAGGTTACGCAGTGACATGGCTCGGGACGATAGGCGCCACGTTGAAGTCTGATGGATAGACCTTGAGTATACCGTCAACTATGTGATATGCAGAAGTCATACAGCAGGTCTGGTTCTTCCGGCGCATAAGTAAAATGTTGTTAATGCCAGAAACTACGCGACATACCATATAGCGAATGGGCATGCGTTGGTAACCTGGGTATCACCGAGTGATGCCATTAGACAATCGAGGAAGGAACAAATACAGTCATGGTTCTAACCGTCAACCTGGGAGCTGTTGCGCTCCGAAGCAGGGACAATGCCACGACAAGAGAGGCTATCTATCTCGACCATATCGGCTGTTGCCGCGCACGCCAAGAACAAGAACAAGAAAAAAGAAAACGAGCTAGATAAATACAGTACCAACGTACAAGTCAGAGGTGCAGTGTACAGTGTACAGTATACAGTATACAAAAATCACAATGAAGGATGCATATGTATGTCGCATGCATGCATGCATGGTGGTGGTGGTAGTATGTATGTCGTATGTGTGTGCCAGTGGTGAGTGGGGTGGTATCGTGCCAAAATCATATGCGTATGCGTATGCTCATGCGAAACAAGTACAGATCTAAATAAAGTCTCAGGGCCAGAAAGCAGAGGCCGAAGTCGGAAAAACCATGATGGGCTCAGGGCTAGCAGCTAGCGCAGATCCACGATCTCCAGCGGGAGGTCCTTCATGCTCACATGTCCTTTATCCGCGTCCTATTCAAAATGCGTGTCAGTTGCGGGATAGAGGACTCTGGAGAAAAAGAGGGAAGAGAGACAGGAAGAGCGTGAAGGGACGGACGGCTGGAAAGTAGAAAGGAATGGAATGGAAATGGAAATGGGAGCACCGGCGCCACCCTTTTCCTCCCGTGCCAAACGAAGCAGCAAGTGAAGGAGCCCAACGCGCCCACACCGACCGCAGGCTCCCCACGCAACGAACGAAAGGAACTCCCAACCACGCCTCCAAGGAAAAGGAAAATGCAACGCGGGCACAAACGAAACGAATCGCAAAGAAAGAAAGCGTAAATGAATGATACGGAGGCGAAACGAAAACAAAATCCATAATGACTCTAAGCAGACGTGTGGCTCGACCTCGAAAGACCCAGCAAAGGAAAGGAACGAGCGCTGAATACGTTCCCGCCCAAACTAACCTCCCCACACGACACACGCCACACACAGCACCACAGCACCACCAAAGAAGGATAGACCGTTTATAATAGCGGAAATCCAAAGGAGCCGCACCGCCCTCCCCCAGCGCCGCACCGAAACCAGAAACCAGAAACCAGAAAAAAAGGAAAGGAAAAGCCAGACACAAGAGAAAGACAGAAAGAAACATACGGTGTATATCGGCCTATCCGGATGAGGATGGAACGCCTCCTTCGCCTCGCACCGGAGGACGGTCTCGAGGCCCGGGGGGTCCGTGAGGCGGAATATTCCGAAGCTGTGGGAGGGGGGAGGGGCATCAGCGAGATGTTTGAGGGAAAAAAAGAAGGGAAGGGGGGCGAGGGGTGGGGGTTGGTGGGGATGAGGAGGGGGAGTGGCGGGGGGAGGAGGGCGGTAGATTGGGAGAGGGAGGCGAGCAGGGGATGAAAGGAGAAGGCACGCACTTCGGCTCGCTCTTCGGCGCACAAACGACCGCGAAGCTCTCGCGGAGCATACACTGAAATCCCGCGTGGGTGTGCAAGTCCACGCTCGACATAAAACACGACTGCGACGGGTGCGTATGAATCTACAGATCTCAAATTCAGTAGAGCAAAAGAAAACGACCCGACGAGCACTTACCCAACCAAGCGTAATCAGCCCTCTCTCCTCCGTGAACCTCAAGACCAGCTCCTCGCCCTCCATCGCACACGTATCAGCCGTCGCATGCTGCTTCGGCACAAGCAGCGTCGTAACGACATACCGCTCCCCCTTCCCACTATCCCCTCCCTTTGCTCGCCCTAGGAGGAGCCCACACGTCTCGAGGTTCCGACTGGTGTTGGGGAGGGCGATGCCGAGGAACCGGGGGAGGCACTCGCGCGGGAGTGAGACGGGGCGGAGGCCGTCGGTGCGTTTGGGCTTTTGGGCGTTCGTGGTGGTGGTGTCGCGGCGTTGGGGGGGCGGGGCTTGCTGCGGCGGGTGGTGTTGCTGCGCTGGGGGCATGGGCAACGGCGGCGGAGGGCGCGAGGGGCCTGGGTAGTTCACGCTCGGGTGTCTGTCCAATTGCTGCTGGGGTGGTGGTGGTTGGTAGGGGTGGGGGACAGGGATAGGGTACGGCGGCGCGCCGTGTACCGGGCTTGGAGTATTGGAGATTGGGAGAGGGGGAGGAGCAGCGGAGGGGCGGTAACCCTGTCCCTTCTGGTGCGAGCTCATGAGCTGTGGATACTGGATCTGCAGCTGCGGGAGGGAGGCGGTGGTTATCGGGGGCGGATAGTTCATTGAACCACTGTATGGATGACGTCATCAGCGTCGTCTTGGAGAAGAGGAAAGAAGGAAGAGAAGACTGACCTGCGGACTGGAACCGGATACTCGATCCTGCGGCCCTTTCTCTCTTCATCGGTAGTATCGCCATCTCCCCACCCAGGCGCCTCAAGCGGTAATCTCCTCGGACCGCCATTCTCATCAAACCCAGGCTGCGTCTGCACGACCCCAGGATTATTAACGGCAATAGTCCTCCTTACACTCCTCGCCTTCTCATCCGCCTCCCTCTGCCTCGCCCCAATCTGCCTCTCCCGCTCCTCCACCTCCCTCCTCTCCGCTTCCTTCTTCCGACGTATCTCCTCCTCCCGTAACCGCATCTCATCCTGTTGCCGCTGCGCCCTAGCCCGCTCCTCCTCCTGTGCCCTAATCACCCTCTCCCGTTCCATATCCAGCTCCGCCCTCTGCCGGCGCGCACGTTCCTCCTCGCCCGCGGCAGCCGCCCGCTGAGCAGCTGCTAGCGCCGCCGCCTTCCTCAGTGATGTTTCTGGGGGCGGTGCTGCTGTGGTGGAGGGTTGTGGTAGGGAGGGCAGCGGCGGCATGCTGCGGGTTTCTCGCCGTTGTAAACTCGGGTTAAACCTCACTTCGCCGTTCTCTCGCTCCCTCTCCTTCTCCCTCCCCGCCTCTCTCTGCCCCTGTTGTTGCTGTTGCGGCACCCCATGCGCCTGGTCCCACGCGACAATCCTCTGCATCAACAAGGGCTTAATCTCCCCCATGCGCGTCATCATACTAAGCCCATTCTGCATCCCGTCAGCCCCCCGCCCTCGCCGCACAGCACAAACAAAGACACTCACGAGCTTCAGATTCTCCCGCTGCACCTCGCTCAACACCTTCTCAAAGTCGCGGTGTTCCGGTATCCGCTCCATAACCAGCGTCGCCGCCCTCGCGAGCTTGATAAATGCCTTTTCGTAGTCCGGCTCGGGCTCCTCGTGGTGCGAGGACGACGGCGGCGACGGAGGCTCGAGGTACGCATTGGCCTCTCGACGGAGCTTCTCAGCCTGCCGCAGATAGTACTTGAGCTCTTTTGAGGGGTCCCAGAGGTCAGAGAGTGCGATGTTGGCGAGGTGCGCTATTGTTGGGGGGCGGGACATCGTGCTTCCCGTCAAATCCTATATTCCTATCCTATCTCCCTTTTCGCCTTTGCTCCCTTCTCGGTCCTTTTATCGCCTCGTAGGTGGTGAGAGCCGTAGTGCAAAAGAAGGCACAAGGTCAGGGACGAGCGGGTGGTTGGGGGGAGAAGAGAACGGCGATGATGATCGACCAGCCCGGGCGTCAATTGATACCGCACGTGACCTCTCATAATCGATAGATCGGCACCGCCACGATTTGATTCCGCAGCCTCCCGGCCGCCCGTGTCTTCCGATGACGTCGTTGCCACCGCGTCTTTCACTTGCACTTGCACTTTTGGCTTCACACGAGCGGACTCTGCACTGCCGGGCCCCTATACCAGTACGTCATAGCGAGCGGGCTTTGGTGCTTGTGAGTTGGAGTGATCAAAGCTTGATTGGCAGTTCGCACAGGACGGCCATGTGGAGATGGAGACGGATAGTGACCGTTCCTTGTAGATGGCGAAAGACAAGGTAATTCGGCGTTTCTCGATGTGCCCACGCGACGATTGATACCAATTACCCACTCACCGTTCGCCGCGACACCGGACGTACAAAACGTACCCCGATCTCCCCTTCACGCACGCCCTCGGTGGGGCTCATCCACGAGAATCCCGATGGACGAGATGAGGTGAGATAGAACACCGTGATAACAAGTATCAATACATTTATAACTCAACTTATACCTACCCACCGTGCCCGGAACTGATTCTTGATTCTTGATATCCTTCAGCTCTCGGTGCGGTACCGGTGACCACTCTCCCTCGATCGAACACGTGGGGGTCTTGTAGTGTGAGATTCGCACCATCCCTAGTCAGGTGAACCGCCCTTCCACTCTCGATCCCACAAGACCCGAAGCCCGCGTTCACCGTGTGGCTTCAACCCTTAAATCCACATATCCTTGGGTGAGTCCCTCCCCTTCTTCGTGATTCGTGATGGGATGCCAAATAGGAATACTATTAGTTCACTGCGTTTGGCGGTGGCGCACGATTTTGGCTCGCTGCTTTTTTTATTTACTTCCTATGCCGTGAGTAGCACCCATATCAATCACCCCACTTCATTCAGTGCGTCGGTGCATTGGACTTTATTTCGCCGTGTTGATTCCACCTCAGTACTTACCAGTTATCGTACGACACGAAGTGCCCACACGCGCGTAGAGTGGTTAGAAGGCGCGAGGCTCTACCCCCCGCATCAGAAGTGACCAAAAGGTGAGTGTCACACGACGCGAATTTGGGGTTTTATCAATAAATTAATTCTCAGTGACGGGAATTTGGTGGTGGCGCACGGATAAATCGATCCACCCCTTCCACTTATTGTACGTGTGCGCTGTTTCCACTTCGCCCTGAGGTCCTACGACTTACATGCGCTCCCCAGTGATGTACCCCAAACATACAGCACTGAGCCCGGGTGTGAGTCCTTGTGCGTGAACACATTTTACTGAATCACTGCAATGACGTGCGAGACCCAGGTCTGCCCGCGCTCGACTCCCCCTGACCTCATATAGTTTCTAGCTTCTATTTTGCTCCAGGACAAAGGGGCACAACCAAAAATTCCTTGTCAGGGTTTTATATGTTTGGTGGAAGCGTTCAACACAAGCAAGTGACAGGAAGGATTGGTGGTACAGAATGAGAAGGTCAGAAGAGATATCATGAATTGTAATGGTGTATCTCGCTGTGGATCGCATCATACCATCGTTAGGCGCTACTGAAAACTCAATGATGGCGATCTCCTCGTTGGTAACCCGATCTGCAAGAGCATTCCACTCGTCGAGAGCTGCTCCCTGCAGCACGGATACAATTCATCAACATACCGTCAACGCATACTGCACCATGGCAGCCTTAAGAGCGTCTGAACTCTTCTTCAGGAGCGCCAGCAAGTGTCGGATGGCATTAAGAGGGCGGCTCGTCCCTGAGGATCGGCATCACCCTCAGTCGCTGCCTTGTGGGCTTGGAGGGTGCACAGGGCGGTGATATATTTCAACTGGAATAAGGTCTTTGGCAAGCGCGAGGCCGTCGGCTTGGGAGACGGGGGAAGTCGGGGTCTATAGATAAATGAAACCATTTACTGTGTTCCGCGCACAACAAGGAAAAAGAAAGAAAACGAGACGGATAAATACAATAACAACGTGCAAGTCCTAGTGCACAGTTGTACAGATTACAAAAATTATAAGTTGGAAGACTCCTCCGATATTATGCATTGAATAAAATAGTATACGAGCCAAAATGCTAGTCCAAATTCCTAGGACGACGTGTGGGAAGCTGTTGACGTCGTTTGTGATAATGGGAAGGAGGAAAGAGCCACGATATCACAGTGGAAAAATTTGAACACAAGGATTAGCACGCTGATTGCGACAGATAGGAAGGGGGAGAGTCGAGGCGCATTTGACGAAGCTCGTTGTTCTCGCGCTGCAGGTTCTCTACTTGTCTGCGTAGATCCCTGAATCCAGTCCTGGACAGTAGTATATCCGAATTTTCACCCGCCTCATTTCCAGCAAAGCTCTTGCGTCTCGGGTATGCTCTTACAATACCTCCTGCCGTACTATCTGGTGAAGCATTGGGGCCAGTATCTCTCCGAGTTCCACGGAATGGGCGGGCCAACAATCGGTCTACAGCTCCATACATTTGAGCCCATCACTCCGCACGTTGATCAGAAGCTGTTCCACTCACAATCTCGTCGTTTTCGCCGGTAGTGCAGGTATAAATATCCTGCTAGAATAATCGTGATCGCTCCTCCAATTATAGACCCTGCTATCACAACCACGGGCACTCGTTTCGAATCCGTTTGTTCCCCCGTCGTTGGCCATGTTCCAGACGAATAAGTTGTAGCAGTTTGCACGCCGGACAATGAGGGAGTTGTAGTGGTGTCGTTTATCGGCGAGCGTGTGGGTGTGACGCTCTGCCCCCCGGAAGATGCGAGTGGTGGGAACGAGATGGTATCGGGATCAGAGAATATGCATGTTACGACACTGAAGAGCACAATGGCCGTTGCCGAGTTGCTGTAGGATGGCAAGGAGGTCTCTGTGTTGTGAATTACGGTCTCACTTGGGGATGTGGCACTCTTCCCCCCAGAAGATGTGAGTGGTGGGAACGAGATGGTATCCGGATCGAAGTATGTCCCGTTGTTGTGGAATCCAATACAAAGAAGCGCGGGTACAACGAAGAATGCAAAAACAAAAACTCCTGGACCCCACATTTTGGTCCTCAAGGTTTGGGGGAGTGGTTGTAACGCATGAACCGTCCAAGTACCCATAGCTATATACGCTGCTGGCTTGTGGTACAGATGGCCTGATTCAAGCAGACTTTAATAAAGGTCTTAAAGCGGAGAAGTCGAACGCTTCTTATCAAAATGTATTGTTTTAGCACAGACAAAAGGGATGATGCTCACGTATTGTATATCCAGTCCAACACCATCACTCTGGATGCGATAAAGGCGGTAGATGTGGTGCAATGTTGAATGCTGGCTGCCAGTCCCGTCCCAGAGGATGGCCACCACTGGGGACGAGTCGACAAGCAGCCAGGTAGAGTTGAATGGCTCCCTTCAGGAAAAATGCAAGAAATCATAAAAGCACCGGTCCTACAGTTCAGTTCCTCGTGGGGGGAAACGACGGAACCAAGAGACACCGCAGCCGGACATTACGACCAGACGGACATTATGACCAGGTGATATGATGTCAACACAGCAAAGACACAGTCGAACAGCAGCATCACGCTGCTCACGACGCTCGCTCACCAGAGGGACAATATGACAAGACGGTCATTACGACCCGATGATATGAGGAGCCTGCCGAGAATAGTAGCATTCCAACACAGCAAAGGCGCCGTCGAACAGAAGCACCACGCGGCTCACGACGCTCGCTCCTGGAGTGTTTCGTCGAGAATAGACTCTGAATAACAGACTTCGTATAACAAGGCATTTGGCACAACTGTAGGCAGTGTACTAATGTGTACGTTTTCTCTGCCTCCTTGCACATTTTTCGTCAATTATAGAGGTCCCATGTGGATGTGCCAAGGAAGGAATCAAAGTTTCCAAAAGAGATGCACTTTGAAGTGGAGATTAAACGGCGGCATGTGTTAGAGGGGATTAGTGTTGCTGAGATCGAATGGAGTGACGTACAAAGCCTTGAAGACTCTAGGTCGAGTATGTGGATGGAAGTGGTGGGACACTATGGATAGAATTTTCAAGTGCTTCAATAACCACCCCATATTTCGTCGGGTGCTGCGTCTGTGCCTCTGATAGGAATCGATCTAGGTAAGTAGAGGCCAGAATCTATGTAGCAATCGCGTACTCAATAAACATGAACTCGAATCAAATGCGTGAGTCGAACGTCCCAGAAGAAACCATGAGAGGAAAGGAGGGAGGAAGGGAACAAGCGCATATGTCCATGCCGCATCCCAAAGCTACCCCAGCCAAACCGATCGACAGACTAGTCGCCCCACGCTTCACATCCCGAAAACCATTAGCAAAAATCGCATCTGGATGTACACGAAAAAGGGATCGGACCAACCTGGGTGGTTGTAAAAATAAAATTCCTCGTCCTCAGCTCGCTCTTCGGTGCACACAACCGCAAAATTATCCGTTGAAACCTGGTGTGGCTGTATAGATCTTCTGAACAGTGACTCGGAAGGCATGAAGCGTACAGTAAGTAAGAGATAATGAGTATTTATAAGAAACGCACCATTTATCGTAAGACCATACAAGTGTCAGCATTCCCAAGCTAAGGAAGAAGACGAAGGGGATGAGAAGGAAAGGAAACGTCAGCAAGGAGTGGTGATCGTCGAGAACAGAAAACATATTTGGTTGTGATCTCATGATCTAGTTCTGGCAGATTCAGAATTGCTGATCCCATTATTTCCCCTTTCGTTCTTTTCGTTATCACTGACTTAGTCCGAACGACATCTACAACAGCGGCATTTTGTTCTGAAAGCATAAAATAAGCCCTAATTGCACCTACCATTCTATTGGATCCTCTTCCTTGTTGTCTTCCTCGTGCCAAGTATTGACGAGTTCGATTCCTTGTCTTTCCTTATGCTGAGAGCATTTCGGGACTACTCAAATGTATATTTCTTTCACCTCCTACGTGTTGTTGATGTTGCTACCACTTATCCTAGTCAACAACAATATCCTCCTCATTTCATTCACTTTAAACCAATATACCGAACAGGATCGTCCTGCACTTCAGCCCCAACATAAACCTCCACTCTTGACCTACTCAGGGAATGTACGATACCAAGCCCGAACCTCTTCAGGAACAACACAAATATCCAGGCAATCGCCTTAACGAGCCCCTGTGTCCCGGTATTTAGAACCTGAACCACCTCACTCACTAACTCATGCACCCCACCAGAAATCCCAAGAGAAACACAAAAATGTAGTCAAAAAAGAGGGGGAGGATACAAGGGCTCAAACCACCCAATGAACAAACGGGGGGGAAGGGAAACAGGAAACAAGAAACAAGCGCCCGAGTGACTCAACGGACGAACGGAGGGGAAGGGAAACATGAAACACGAAACACGAAACACGAGGCAGGAAAATGAAAGGCGGGCGAGAGCGAATGGAGTTAAGAACAGGCACCGGGCCAGACGAGGCGAATGAACACGCCACACACAGCACCACAGCACCACCAAAGCAGGATCGAACATTTAGAAAAAAGCAAGGAAGCCACCGCGCCCACCGCGCCCTGAGGCCCAAGGAGCAGCACGCCTGTGTATACACCCTCCGCGCCGCACCTCCTCTCCCCCTACCCCATTCCCCTTGCCCACCGAAAGAGGATGGTCATGGCCACAGAAAAACACAAAAAAGAAAGAAAAACCTGGGCACTAGAGCGAGAAATACGCACGGTATATATCGGCCTATCCGGATGAGGATGAACGCGTCCTTCGCCTCGCACCGGAGGACGGTCTCGAGGCCCGGGGGGTCCGTGAGGCGGAATATCCCGAAGCTGTGGGAGGAGGGGTCGTCAGCGAGCTTTCTGAGAAAAGAAGGGAGGGTGGGTGAAGGGGAGGTGCGGAGCGTGCGAAGCGGAGGCACGGGGGGGGGGGACGAGGGGTGTAGGAACGGGGAGGAGGGTGGTGCGGTAGGGAGAGCGAGGGAGGATGGGAAGGGGACGGGGCGGGGACGGAATGGGGACGAAGGGAACGGAATGGGGGCGAAGGGAATGGAATGGGGACGATGGGGAAGGGGGTATAGGGAAGAGAGGAGAAGCACGCACCTCGGCTCGCACAAACGACTGCGAAGCTCTCGCGGAGCATACACTGGAATCCCGCATGGGTGTGCAGATCCACGCTCGACATGAAACACGACTGTGACGGGTGCGTATGAATCTACACGTATCAACTGTATTCAGCACAGCAAAAGAAACGAAAAGAGACGACCGAACGAGCACTTACCCAACCAAGCGTAATCAGCCCCCTCTCCTCCGTGAACCTTAAGACCAGCTCCTCGCCCTCCATCGCACACGTATCCGCCGTCGATGCTGCTTCGGCACGAGTAGCGTCGTAACGACATACCGCTCCCCCTTCCCACTATCCCCTCCCTTCGCACGTCCAAGAAGTAGGCCACAGGTCTCGAGGTTCCTTGACGTGTTGGGGAGCGCAATTCCGAGGAAACGGGGGGTTTCTCGCCATTGTAAACTCGGGTTAAACCTCACTTCACCTTTCTCTCACTCCCTCTCCTTCTCCCTCGCCGCCTCCCTCTGCCCCTGCTGTTGCAGCACTCCATGCGCCTGGTCCCACGCGACAATCCGCTGCATCAACAAAGGCTTAATCTCCCCCATGCGCGTCATCATACTAAGTCCATTCTGCATCCCGTCAGCCCCCCGCCCTCGCTGCACAACACAAACAAAGACATTCACGAGCTTCAGATTCTCCCGCTGCACCTCGCTCAGTACCTTCTCAAAGTCGCGGTGTTCCGGTATCCGCTCCATCACCAGCGTCGCCGCCCTCACAAGCTCGATAAACGCCTTTTCGTAGTCCAGCTTGGGCTCCTCGTGGTGTGAGGACGACGGGGGCGACGGGGGCTCGAGGGACGCATTGGCCTCTCGACGGAGCTTCTCTGCCTGCCGTAGATATTACTTGAGCTCTTTTGAGGGGTCCCAGAGGTCGGAGAGTGCGATATTGGCGAG
Source organism: Tephrocybe rancida (assembly GCA_018858115.1). Taxonomy (NCBI): domain Eukaryota; kingdom Fungi; phylum Basidiomycota; class Agaricomycetes; order Agaricales; family Lyophyllaceae; genus Tephrocybe; species Tephrocybe rancida. The sequence continues at coordinate 20,631 of JABCKT010000034.1, forward strand.
GTGCGCTATTGTTGGGGGGCGGGACATCGTGCTGCCTGTCAAGTCCTATCGTCCTATCCTATCTCCCTTTTCGCCTTTGCTCCCTTCTCGGTCCTTATATCGCCTCGTAGGTGGTGAGAGCCGTAGTGCAAAAGACGGCACAAGGTCAGGGACGAGAGGGTGGTTGGGGGGAGAAGAGAACGGCGATGATGATCGACCAGCCCGGGCGTCAATTGATACCGCACGTGACCTCTCATAATCATCGATAGATGGGCACCGCCACGATTTGATTCCGCAGCCCCCCGGCCGCCCGTGTCTTCCGATGACGTCGTTGCCACCGCGTCTTTCACTTGCACTTTCATTTTTGGCTTCACACGAGCGGACACTGCACTGCCGGGCCCCTGTACTAGTACGTCATAGCGAGCTGGCTTCAGTGCTTGTGAGTTGGAGTGATCAAAGCTTGATTGGCAGTTCGAAGGACGGGACATGTGGAGATGGGGTGGGTAGTGACTGTTCCTTGTAGATGGCGAAAGACAAGGTAATTCGGCGTTTCTCGATGTGCCCACGCGACGATTGATACCAAATACCCGCTCACCGTTCTCCGCGACACCAGACGTACAGCACGTACACCGATCTCACCTTCACGCACGCCCTCGGTGGGGCCCATCCACGAGAACCCCAATGGATGAGATGCGATGAGATAGAACACCGTGATGGCAAGTATCAATACATTTACATTTATAACTCACATCCACCCACCGTGCCCGGAACTGATTTCTGATTCTTGATATCCTTCAACTCTCCTTGCGGCACCGGTGCCCACTCTCCCTCGATCGACCACGTGGAGGGCTTGTCGTGTAAGATTCGCACCATCCCCAGTCAGTTGAACCGCCCTTTCACTCTCGATCCCACAACACCCGAAGCCCGACCTCGCCGTGTGGCTGTAGCCATTGAGTGTACTTACTCCCCCATGTCTCTTCTGTGGCCGGACAATTTCACGGGCCCGAGTGAGCGCCCTTACTCCTGATGGGAGGTCAAATGGTGTTAATCAGCGCTGGGATGTGGCGCACGATTTTGGCTCTTTGCTTTTTTTATTTACTTCCTATTCCGTGACTAACGCCTATATCAACCTGGGCAAGCGCCCGTTTCCATTGCCGTCCCATTGCGATCCAAGTATTCATTCAGTGCGTTAGCTCATTCGACTTATTTTGTCGTGTTGATTCCACCTCTGTACTTACTATTTCCAAAATGTGAGTCTCACACGACATGAATTTGGGGTTTTATCAATAAATTAATGCTTAGTGACGGGAGTTTGGTAGTGGCGCAAGGATAAATTGAGTAACGCCTTCCACTTATTGTACGTGTGCACTATTTACACCCAGCCCTGAGGTTCTGTTACTTACATCATACATGCGATCCTCAATGTCGTACCCCAAATACACATGACTGAGTCCGAGTGGGTTTCCTTATACGTGAACACATTTTACTGAACCACCACATCCTAATTTAGGGAGATTTGTGTATCCACGCGGTTGTCCGCACCCTTTCATATCACGATGACATACAAGACCCAGGTTTACCCGTGCTCGACTCTCCCTGACCTCATAGCTTCTGTTTTGTTCCAGGACAAAAGGACACAACCAAAAATCATTATCAAAGTTTTATATGTTTGGTCGAAGTGTTCATCATTTATAAATTGTACACGGACTACTCAACCAGGGAGATCAAACTAGAAATCATCTTCAAGCGAGTGACAGCAAGGGTTGGTGGTACAGAATAAGAACACGACATGGTCAGAAGAGATATCATAAATTGTAATAGCTCTTATCGCTGTGGATCGCGTCATACCATCGTTAAACGCTCTTGAATCTCTGGCAACCCTATCAGCAAGAGCATTCCACGCGTCGAAAGCAGCTAGCTCGCCGTAGTACTATTTCTTTAGAGGATCTAATGCAGGAGGCCGAGCCCTCGACGTCTGTGTTCAAACCGACAGGATCATTGCACTAGACTATGTTCGAATATAAGCTCCGCACGTTCGACATTCACAACCGTACATATGGCGGGCGTCTTAATTGATCTAGCGACAGCTGGACTCTGAGCAGGACCGACGCAATCGCCACTATTGCTGCATTGATTACCTGCCAGCACGTTCAATAGATATAAGTAGATAGAGGTTGAGTGACGTACGGAATATAGCGCGCTATTATCGCGGGTACATTCCGTCTGGAATTCAGGTTACTTTTACGTACTAGCATACTTGAACAAAAGATACGCTGCTTCTATCTGAATGACACGTCTTAGAGCCAATGAGTATAAGCTGTGTATAACATCCGACAAAGTGCTTACTGATATCATGACAATGGTGCCTTACTGTTGCCCACGAAGTGACAATCCGCTTCATAGGGTGAAAGAGATCAGGGATATGACAGTGTTGTACGCGTGTCATACAAAGAGGCTTACAACTGAATGATTACCTTCAAGCCAATCCACTCCGAAATCCCAAATGGACTGTGTAGTTTCGACAGGTCTGACAAGAGACTAAGAGTGGTCCTAAGTCAAGGGGGGAGCTCAGGAGTGAGACAGAGGGGCTTTGAAAGCGAGACAGAACGTTGTCAGGGAACCGCATCCTCAAAATAATGAGACCAGTGCCAGCCGTGTGCCAGCATCAATCGTTTTAGATCATGATGGAGAGGAGCAGATCATTACAAAGTGGTGGTCAGGAATAGAATGACGCTGATGCCAAGAACCGTGCTTGCCAAAACTCATCATTCATAATAAGTATCGCTCCTCAGCTAGCCGCTTGATGGGAAGGAAACAGGTTCTTTTGACTTTCTTTCATACACAGGAGTATTGGAAACAGGCGAAAATCCTACAAGGATTCGCTCCGCGCGGCAAAGATCCGAATAGAGAATCATCACTCATACATCACTCATAGAGGATGAGGGAGTGAGAAGACGACAAGAGACACATGAATCAAAAGAACCTTTCAAAGGGGCGGGGCTTGAATGTCGGCGGTCAGATGAAGCTATGGCTGTCACTAACAGTTCGGGTCCAAGGAAACGGGGCAGTCGGGCACAGGTCACCGTTTGTGGTTTGTAACCCTGTTAAAGTTCAGACACTGGTACTGTCGATAATTGTATTTATACCACAAACCTTACAAGCAGATTGGCGCCGTCCACGTTAGATACTGTAGGGTTAAAATCACCGTCAACGTGCGAGTCGTTTCGCTCGAAAGCAGGGACAATGCCGCAACAAGAGAGGCTATCTCAATCATATCAGCTGTTCTAGGGTTCTGAGTGGGCGCGGGTGAACAGACTTATATATGTATGCGAGTACTCACTTCCATCTTGATTCGGATCAACCAGATCACCTTATTTAACTCGAGAACATGACCAAGCAATTGAAAGCAGGAGAAATGTCGAAAGATAACGCTTTGTCGCTGGGAAGAAAAGTTGGGTGGAACAAACAAGAGATTGGTAGACGGATAAGTGCACTACCCACCCTTAGATTTTGCATGGGTGCCGCTACCCGGCCGGGTAAATGACCCTGGGTAGACTTTGATGTACCCCTGGACAAAACCACCAGGCACTGTGCCTCAATCAGGGCCTTTTGACGATACCAGGGTTTGGTGGATTCTGCCAGGCCATTCACACTCGCCATCTTGGTCACTATTCCATTCCCTTGACATGGTTTCGCCAATATCTCAAGGATACGTGAGCCGATTCCCCCGATCTACCGATTTATGCGCCTTAATGGCTGTTTTCTAGGGATGCCCGGGTGTGTGGACTTACCCACCATCTTTCGCGCTCGATGTCATTTTCATTAACCAGCCCTCCCTGTACATCACAGTCTGGCCTATCTTTCACGATCGGCAGTACCAATCCTTGCGGTCTGACCGCTAATGGATGCGCCTCGGCGACTACTCCCTGGTATTACCTAGGATTAAAAAGTGACACCTCATGGTTGCAAGGAACACGGGATATGGAAACCTGCAGCCTAGAGCCCACAACTCAGTCAGAGATTAACTCCTCACAGGTATCCACGGACCGGGCAGGGTGTAAATGGCACGGATGCGTAGGAAGTCCTTGGAGCGAAAATTTAGTTACACCGAACACGCACCTACTAGATGATCAGAGATGAAAATTGTATCCATTTATCAACAGTGCCTCAGGTGGAGTCTACACCAGAAGAAGAGCCACGTCCTGGGATCGGAAGGTTATGGTGACCAACCGCGTATCCTTACCCGGACCATTTACTGTATTCCGCACACAACAAGAAGGAAAAAGAAAGAAAACGAGATGGTGAATATAATATCAACGTGCAAATCAGAGGTGCAGTGTACAGCTGTACAGTTTACAAAAATCATAAGTTGAAAGACGCGTCCGATATGGTCCTTTGAATAAAGTGAGTATATAAGTCCAAATGCCTAGGACGACATGCGGGAAACTGTTGACGTCGTTTGTGATAATGAGGAGGAAAGAATCATCATATCACAGTGGAGATTTTTGAACACCAGGATTAACATGCCAATTGCGACAGATAGGAAGGGGGAGAGTCGAAGAGTGTTTGACGAAGCTCGTTGTTCTCCCGCGGCAGGTTCTCCACTTGTCTGTGCAGATCCCTAAGTCCAGTCCTGGACAATGGAATATTCGAATTTGCACACGCCCCATTTCTAGCAACGCCCTTGCGCCTCGGGTATGCTCTTACAATACCTCCTGCCGTACTATCTGGTGAAGCATTGGCGCCAGTATCTCTCTGAGTTCCACGGAAGGGGCTGGGCAATAATCGGTCTACAGCTGCATACATTTGAGCTCATCGCACGAGATCAGAAGCTGTTCCACTCACATTCTCTTCTTTTGCGCCGGCAGTGCAGGAATAAATATCCTGCTAGAATAATAGTGATGGCTACTCCAATTACCGTCCCTGCTATCACACCCGCAGGCACTCGTTTCGAATCTGTTTGTGCCCCCATCGTCGGCGATGTTCCAGGGAAATAAGCAGCAGAAGGTTGCACGCCAGACAACGGGGGAGTTGTAGGCATATCATTTTGTGATTGGGTAGATGGTCTGAAAAATGACTGGCTAGAAGCAGACAGAACTTCGTATAGTGAGGTTTGGGACTTGTCGGCAGAGGAAGATAGTAATATTGATGAGTGTGTGGGTGTGACGCTCTGCTCCCCAGAAGATGTGAGTGGTGGGAACTGGGTGGTATCGGGATCAAAGCATATGCACGTCATGGCACTGGAGCGTACAATGGCCGTTGTCGGGATGCTGTAGAATGGCGAGGAGGGCTCTGTGCTATGAATTTTGGTCTCATATGGGGATGTAACACTTTGCCCCCCAGAAGATGTGAGTGGTGGAAAGGAGGCAGTATCGGGATCGAAGCATATGCACACGGCACCGGAGTGTAGAATGGCCGTTGACGAGATGCTGTTGGATGGCAAGGAGGTCTCTGTGCTGTGAATCATGGTCTCATATGGGGATGTTATGCTCTGCCCCCCAGAAGATGTGAGTGGTGGGACCGAGATGATATCCGGATTGAAGGATGTCACGGTATTGTGGAATCCAACACAAAGAAGCGCTGGTACAACGAAGGAGGCAAAAACAAAAACTCCTGGACCCCACATTTTGGCCCTCAAGGTTTGGGGGAGTAGTTGTAACGCATGAACCGTCCAGGTACTCATAGCTATATACGCTGCCGGCTGGTGGTACAGATGGGCTGATTCAGGCAGACTTCTAAAGTCGAGCGAAGGCTGCGTTTGATAAAGGTCTTAAAGCAGGCAAGTCGACCGCTTCATATCAACATGTATTGTTTTAGCATGGGCAAAAGTGGTGACGCACACATATTATGTATCCAATCCAGCGCCATCACTCTGGCTGCGATAACGGGGGTAGATGTGGTGCAAGTTTGAATACTGACCGCCACTCCTGATCCCAGACAATGGCCACCACTTGGAACGAGTCGACGAGCAGCCAGGTAGAGTTGAATGGCTGGCTTCAGAGAAAATGCAAGAAATCATATTCAACTCTCGCGAGGTACAATTCCAAAGCACCGGTCCCGTAGTTCAGTTCTTCGTAACAGAAAAACAAAGGAACCAACAGACACTGCAGCCGGACATTCAGACGGACATTATGACCCGATCATATAAAGAAACTGTCGATCGAGAATGACGTATGATGATCAAGGATTACAAGTGATATCCAATGCGCCGCTGCAAGATGTCTTTGGTCTTTTGGAGTAGTATGTCAACACAGAAAAGGCGCCGTCGGCCAGTTGTACCACGTGGCTCACGACGCTCACTCCTGAAGTGTTTCGTCGAGAATAGACTCCGAATAACAAGGCGCTTGGCACAGCTGTGGGCAGTGTAATAATGTGTGCTCTTCTCGGCCTCCTTGCACATTTTTCGTCAATTTTAGAGGTCCCATATGGATGTGCCAAGAATCAAAGTTTCTAAAAGAGATGCGCTCTGAGGTGGAGATTAGACGGTGTTAGTGATGCTGAGATCGATGTAAAATGGAGTGAAGTACAACGCCTGACTTTTCAAGTGCTTCAATACCTCTCCCCATATTTCGTCAGGTACCGCACCTGTGCCTCTGATAGGAGCCAGAATCTATGTGGCAATCGCGTGCTCAACGAACATGACTTGGATCGAATCTGCGAGTCAAAGGTCCCAGAAGGAAACATAAGGCCCGGTAAGGGGGGAGGAAGGGATAAGCGCATATGTCCATGCCGCCGTCCCCAAGCTACTATACTCGAACGGATCGACAGACGAGTCACCCCACGCTTCGGCATCCCGAAAACAAAGAGCAAAAATCGCCTCTGGATGCCCACGAAAATTTGATCGGACCAACCTGTGCAGTTGTAAGAAGACAATTCTTCGGCTCACTCTTCGGGGCACACGGCCGCGAAGTTCTCGTGGAACATCTGTTGAAACCCGGTGTGGCTGTATAGGTCTCCCGAACAGCGAAGGCACGAAGCGTACAGTAAGTGAGAGATAATGAGTATTTATAAGAAACGCACCATTTATCGTAAGGCTATACAATAATCCCAAGCAAGGGAAGGAGGAAAGGAAACGTCAGCAGGGAGTGGTAATCGTAGGCTCGTGACCAACCGCTTTGAACTCCGCTATGCTTTGTGCGAAGCGGCTGGGAGAAACTGTCGCGTTTTTACCGTGTCACGCAGTGTCACACTGGACTTAGCCAAATTCCACAATTTTGTTCAGGTTCAGAAAATCAACCTCGACTCCTGCTATTCTCCCCCAGTTTCTTTGCCTCAAAATACCTCAGAAATGCTCTCTACCTGCTACCTGATTCTTGTTGGCCTTGACCCAGGTAATTCTGGCTTCTGAAACTGCTTCTTTCTGCCAAACAGCCTTGTGTACCATCCCGAGTAATTCTAAACCATCTACCAGCGTTTTCCTAGGCTTTCTGCTTCATAAATATACTCATACTGGTCATATACCTGCTCCACACCTCGTTAACCTCGAAAATCCCCTCCAAGCTTGCTTTGCCGTGCCCCTTCAGTCCCGCGTGACAGGGTTATACACCTGCCGTTCTGTGCTTAAGATTATTCTCCAGCGTCGTACTAGTGAGCCTTAACCCTTAGCCCCGCCTATCTCTCTCATTATCCGCCATTTCCAGGCCCCCTCGACATTCTAGACCTCCCATTGCCAAGATTGTTCTTCGGAGTGAAAATTTTGAATATATCTTCTTTCAAGTAACGGACCAGCACCATATGTCTCTCCCTGGTAGATAACATGTATACCTATCATTTTGCTCTATATAAATTTCCAGAAAAATATGTGGCAGAACGATGAAAGCAAAAATTGTCATCAGCGGCAGTTTTTGAGGCCGAATTTTTCTAAGTCCAGGTCACGCAAGGGGGGACACGGCTAAATCGAGTTTGTTTCTCCCAGTCCCTACGCTGAGGTGCCTTTGTTGTGTTGTTGTGGGGGTAAACAATGGCAAACTCTGCGTACGGGAATGGTAGTGAGTCTATGGTAATCGTACAGAAAACAGATTCGGTCCTGATCTCATGATCCGGTTCCAGCAGAATTCCGACGACGAAAAGAACGAAAGGGACGAATGGGGAAATATGACTTGGTCTGAACGACATCTACAACAGCGGCTTTTTGTTCTGAAAGCACAAAAGAACGCCTAATCGCACCTACTATTCTATTGGATCCTCTTCCTTGTTGTCTTCCTCGCGCCTTAAGCGCCCGTATGAGTATTGACGAGTTCGATTCCTTATCTTCCTTATGCTGAGACCATTACTGTTCAGTTTCGTTGATTCCAGGTCAGAAGATAATACTCCTGAGCCCCCTCAGGACTGCTCAAATGTGTATTTCTTTCACCTCCTGAGTGTTGTTCATGTCGCTACCACTTATCCTAGTCAACAACAATATCCTCCACATTTTCATCCACATTTTCATTCGCTTTAAACCATATAAACATAAACCTGCACTCTAGACCTACGCAGGGAGTGTACGATACCGAGCCCGAACCTCTTCAGGAACAACACATGTCTATGGCCAATTGCCTCGACGAGCGCCCGTGTCCCGGGATTCAGAACTTGAACCACCTCACTCACCAACTCACGCACCCCACCCCAAATCCCAAGAGAAACGCAAAAGTGCAGTAAAAAGAGGGTGAGGATAAGAACGCCCGAGCGACCCAAGGAACGAACGGGGCGGGGGGGGGAAGGGTACCAGGAAACAAGAAACACGAAACACGAAACACGAGAATGAAAGGCGAGCGAGAAACAGAAGAAATGAAGAACGGCACCGAGCCTGGCGAGACGAACAAATACACCACACAGCACAGCACAGCACTACCAAAGAAAGATAAGGCTTTAAGGAAAAGGACGGAAGCCACCACGCCCCCCGCGCCCCTGAAGTCAAAGGAGCGGCACACCCCCACCCCCAACGCCGCACATAGGCCTCCTCTCCCCACCCCTTTCCCAGCGAAACAAGAAACAAGAAACAAGAAAACACAAAACACAAAATAGACAAATAGGAAGAAAAGAGACGGAAACACGCACGGTATATATCGGCCTATCCGGATGAGGATGAAATGCCTCCTTCGCTTCGCACCGGAGGACGGTCTCGAGGCCTGGGGGTTCCGTGAGGCGGAATATGCCGAAGCTGTGGGAGGAGGGGGGGTGTCAGCGAGCATCGTCTTGGAGAAGAGAAAGGAAGAGAAGACTGACCTGCGGACTGGAATCGGATATTTGATCCTGCGACCCCTTCTCTCGTCATCGGTAGTATCCCCATCTTCCATCCAGACGCCCTCAAGTGGCAATCTCCACGAATTGTCACTCTCATCAAACCCAGGCTCGGGTGCGGGTGCGGGCGAGGGTTGTGGTGGTGACGGCGGCGACGGCTTGCTGCGAGTTTCACGCCGTTGTAAACTCGGGCTGAACCTCACTTCACCTTTCTCCCTCGTCGCCTCGCTCTGCCCCTGCTGTTGCGGCACTCCATACGCCCAGTCCCACGCGATAATCCTCTGCATCAACAAAGGCTTAATCTCCCATGCGTGTCATCATACTAAGTCCATTCTACATCTTGTCAGCTCCCCCGTCCTCGCCCTCACAACATAAACAAAGACACTTACGAGCTTCAGATTCTCCCGCTGCACCTCACTCGATACCTTCTCAAAGTCGCGGTGTCCTGGTATCCTCTCCATAACCAGCGTCGCCGCCCTCGCGAGCTTGATAAACGCCTTTTCGTAGTCCGACTCGTGCTCCTCCTCGTGGTGCGAGGACGATGGCGGCGATGGAGGGTCGAGGTACGCATTGGCCTCCCGACGGAGTTCCCCTGCCTGCTGTAGATAGTACTTGAGCTCTTTTGAGGGGTCCCAGAGCTCAGAGAGTGCGATGTTGGCGAGGTGCGTTATTGTTGGGGGGCGGGACATTGTGCTGCCTAAGTCCCATTTTTCTATCCTATCTCCCTTTTTGCCTTTGCTCCCTTCTCGGTCCTTTTATCGACTCTAAGTGGTGAGAGACGTAGTGCAAAAGAAGGCACAAAGTCAGGGACGAGAGGGTGGTTGGGGGGAGAAGAGAACGATGATCAACCAGCCCTGGCGTCAATTGATACCGCACGTGACCTCTCATAATCAATACATGGGCACCGCCACAATTTGATTCCGCACCCCGTGTCTTCCGATGACGTCGTTGGCACCGCGTCTTTCACTTGCAATTGCACTTTTGGCATCCCACAAGCGGACACTGCACTGCCGCGCCCCTGTACTAGTACATCAGAGTGAGCTGGCTTTAGTACTTGTGATTTGGAGTGATCAAAGCTTGATCGGCAGTTCACAGGACGGGCCATGTGGGGATGGATACTGACCGTTCCTTGAGGATGGCGAAGACAAGGTAGTTCGGTGTTTCTCAATGTGCCCACGCGACGATTGATACCCAATACCCACCCACCGTTCACCACGACACAAGCTGTTCAAAAGCTACCCCGATCTCCCCGTCACGGTGGGGCCCATCCACGAGAACCCCGATGGATGGGATGAGATGAGATAGGATATCATAACGGCAAAGTTCGATACATTTATAACTTATACCTACCCACCGTGCCCAGAACTGATTCTTGATTCTTGATAATTCTTCAACTGTCGGTGCGGTACCGGTGACCACTCTCCCTCGATCAAACGCGTGGAGGGCTTGTGGTGTATGATGTGAACCATCCTTTTACTCTCGATCCCACAGGACCCGAAGCCCGAGTTCATCATGTGGCTTCAACCCTTGAATTCACTTATCCTTGGGTGAGTCCCTCCCCATTTTCGTCATTCGTGATGGGATGTTAAGTAGGAATACTAATAGTTAACTGCGTTTGGCAGTGGCGCACAATTTTGGCTCCTGCCTTTTATTTACCCACCCAGCTATTCATTCAGTACGACGGCGCATTTGACTTTATTTCGCCGTGTTGATCCCCCCTCAGTGCTTACTAATTGTAGCGAAATTTGACATCAACAGTACAATGCAGTGATAAACAGGTGTGTCACGCGTCGCGAGTTTGGGGTTTTAGCAATAATGATAGTAATAGGGCACGGATCGTACTCAGTGACTAGAGCTTGGCGGTGGCGCAAGGATAAATTGATTAATGCCCCCCCTTACTGTAGGTGTCGCCAAGATCCTGCGACTGCCATGCGATCCTCACTGTCGTACCCCAGACATACATGACAGGATTACAAGTAGGATTCCTTGTGCGTGAACACATTTTACGCAACTATCACATCCTAATGGAGGGAGATTCGTGTATCCACGCGACTGTCCGCACCCTTTTATATTACAATGATATACGAGACTCAGGTTTACCCGTGCTCGACTCCCCCTGACCTCAAATGGATTCTCGCTTCTCTTTTGTTCCAGGACAAAGGGATATAACCAAAAGTTCTTTATCAAAGTTTTATATGTCGGGTCGAAGAGCTCAACATCTATAAATTGTACACGGGCTGCCGAACCAGTCCTCCTCAAGCGAATGACAACAAGGGTTGGTGGTAAGTACAGAATGTGAAGACGACATGGTCAGAAGAGATCTCATAAATTGTAAAAGTTCTTATCGCTGTGGATCGCGTCATACCATCGTCAGACGCTCTGGAAAAAAGCAATGGTGGCGATCTCCTCTTTGGTAACCCTATCAGCAAGAGCATTCCGCGTGTCGAGAGCGGCTCCCTGTAGCACGGATACAATTCATTAGCATTAGGTTCAAACACTAAGAGCTCTGAGATAACATGCCGTCAACGCATACTGCGCCATGGCAGCCTTAAAAGCATCTGAACTCTTCATAAGAAAAGCCAGCATGTTTCGGATGGCAACAAGACGGTGGAATCGTCCCTGAGGATCGGTATCACCCTCAATCGCTGTCTTGCGGGCTTGGAGGGTGCGCAGGGCGATGATATATACATTTTAAACTGGAGTTAGTCCTTTGAAAAGAGCGACGCCGACGGCTTGGGAGATGGGGGAGGCCAGGGTCTAAGGATAAATGAAACTTACACATGAGTATACTGTGTTAAATGTATAAACGGATGTGGACCCACCGCCACGTCGGCAACGAGTCTATCTAGGCTAGCAACGACTTCTTCCGAGGCCTCGAGAATTCCCTACAATTATTGGCGACCAAATGATCTTGTGAGCTACGCAGTTTTAATATCGAGAGAATGATAGGCCACAACTTAAGAAGAAGAAAGAAAGAAAGAAAACGAGACGATAAATACAATATCAACGTACAGTTGTACAGATTACAAAAATCATAAGTTGGAAGACACCTCAGATATTATCCGATGAATACAGGGAGTATACGAGTCAAAATGCTAGTCCAAATTCCTAGGATGATGTGTGGGACGCTGTTGGCCACCCCCCCGTGGTAATGAGAAGGAAGAAAGAGTCACGATATCACAGTGAAAAATTTTGAACACAAAAATTAACTCGCTGATTGCGACAGATAGGAAGGGGGAGAGCCAAAGCGCATTTGACGAAGCTCGTTGTTCTCCCGCTGCAGGTTCTCCACTTGTCTGCGTAGATCCCTAAATCCAGCCCTGGACAGTAGTATATCCGAATTTTCACCCGCCCCGTTTCCAGCAAAGCTCTTGCGTCTCGGGTATGCTCTTACAATACCTCCTGCCGTACTATCTGGTGAAGGATTGGGGCCATTATCTCTCCGAGTTCCACGGAATGGGCGGGGCAATAATCGGTCTACAGCTTCATACATTTGAGCCCATCACTCCGCACGTTGATCAGAACCTGTTCCACTCACAATCTCGTCTTTTTCGCCGGTAGTGCAGGTATAGATATCCTGCTAGAATAATCATAATCGCTCCTCCAATTATAGACCCTGCTATCACACCCGCGGGCACCCGTTTCAAATCTGTTTGTTCCCCCGCCGTCGGCCATGTTCCAGGCAAATAAGTTGTAGCAGGTTGCACGCCAGACAATGGGGGAGTTGTAGTGGTGTTGGTTATCGATGAGCGTGTGGGTGTGACGCTCTGCCTCCCGGAAGATGTGAGTGGTGGGAACGAGGTGGTATAGGGATCAAAGCATATGCACGTCACGGCACCGAAGAGCACAATGGCGGTTGACGAGATGCTGTAGGATGGCAAGGAGGTCTCTGTGCTGTGAATTACGGTCTCACATGGGGATGTGGCGCTCTGCACCCCAGAAGATGTAAGTGGTGGGAACGAGATGGTATCCGGATCGAAGCCTGTGACGGTGTTGTGGAATCCAATACAACGAAGTACTGGTAAAACGAAGGAGACAAAAGCCAAGACTCCTGGACCCCACATTTTGATCGTAAAGGTTTGGAAGAATGGTTATAAGACATGAACCGTCCAAGTACTCATAGCTATATACGCTGCTGGCATGTGGTACAGATGGGCTGATTCAAATAGACTTCTAAAGTCTAGCGAAGGCTGTCTTTGATAAAGGTCTTAAAGCGGGGAAGTCGAACGCTTCTTATCAAAATGTATTGTTTTAGCACAGACAAAAGTGGTGACGCTCACATATTACATATCCAGTCCAACGCTATCACTATGGCTGCGTTAAAGGCGGTAGATGTGGTTCATGGTTGAATGCTGGCTGCCACTCCCGTCCCGGAGGATGGCCACCACTGGGAACGAGTCGACAAGCAGCCAGGTAGAGTTGAACGGTTGGCTTCAGGAAAATGCAAGAAATCATAAAAGCACCGGTCCTACAGTCCAGTTCCTCGTGGGGGGGGGTGAGGGAATGAAGGAACCAAGAAACACTGCAGCCGGACATTACGACGAGACCGACATTATGACCTGACGATATGAGGGACCTGCCGAGAATAGTAGTATGTTAACACAGCAAAGGCGACGTCGAACAGAAGCACCACGCGACTCACGACGCTCGCTCACCAGATGGACATTATGACGAGACGGATATTACGACCCGATGATATGAGGAACCTGCCGAGAATAGTAGTATGCCAGCGCAGCAAAGGCGCAGTCGAACAGAAGCACCACACGGTTCACGACGTTCGCTCACCAGATGGACATTATGACGAGACGGACATTACGACCCGATGATATGAGGAACCTGCCGAGAATAGTAGTATGTTAACACAGCGAAGGCGCAGTCGAACAGAAGCACCACGCGGCTCATGGCGCTCGCTCCAGGAGTGCTTCGTTGAGAATAGACTCCGAATAACAGACTCCGTAAAATAAGGCATTTGGCACAGCTGTGGGCAGTGTAGAAATGTGTACTTTTTTTCTGCCTCCTTGCACATTTTTCGTCAATTTTAGAGGTCCCATATGGATGTGCCAAGGAAAGAATCAAAGTTTCCAAAAGAGATGTACTCTGAAGTGGAGATTAGACGGCGGCATGTGTTGGAGTGGATTAGTGTTGCTGAGATCGAATGGAGTGACGTACAAAGCCTTGAAGACTCTAGGTCGAGTAAGTGGACGGTGGTGGGACACTATGGATAGACTTTTCAAGTGCTTCAATACCCTCCCCATATTGCGTCGGGTACTGCGTGGTAATTAAAGGCCAGAATCTATGTAGCAATTGCGTACTCAACGAACATGAACTCAAATCAAATGTGCGAGTCGAACATCCCAGAAGAGAACATGAGAGGAAAGGAGGGAGGAAGGGAACGAGTGCATATGTCCATGCGGCATCCCCAAGCTACCCCAACCAAACGGATCGACGGACTAGTCACCCCATGCTTCACATCCCGAAAACAAATAGCAAAAATCACATCTGGATGAATACGAAAAGGGGATCAGACCAACCTCCGCGATTGTAAAAAGCAAATTCTTCGGCTCACTCTTCGGGGCACACAACCGCAAAATTATCCGTTGAAACCCGGTGTGGCTGACAGATCTTCTGAACAGTGAAGGCATGAAGCGTACAGTAAGTGAGAGATAAGGAGTATTTGTAAGCAACACACCATTTATCATAAGACCGTACGAGTGTCAGCATTCCCAAGCAAGGGAAGAAGACGAAGGGGAGGAGAAGGAAAGGAAACTTCAGCACGGTGGTGATCGTCGAGAACAGAAAACATGTTTGGTTGTGATCTCGATCTGGTTCCGGCAGATTTAGAACGCCGGTGGCCATGCTGATCCCATTATTTCCCCTTTCGTTCTCTTCGTTGTCACTGACTTGGTCCGAATGACATCTACAACTGCGGCTTTTTGTTCTGAAAGCATAAAAGAAGTCCTCGTCGCACCTACCATTCTATTGGACCCGCTTCCTTGTTGTCTTCCTCGCGCCTTAAGCACCCGTATGAGTATAGACGAGTTCGATTCTTTGTCTTTCCGTATGCTGAGAGCATTTCGGGACTACTCAAATGCGTATTTCTTTCACCTCCTGAGTGTCGTTCATGTTGCTATCACTTATCTTAGCAATATCTTCCACATTTCATTCACTTTAAACCATATACCAGACGTTATGGCTGACCACTACTGAAAACTGAAAAGGATCAGCCTGTACTTCAGCCCCAACATCAACCTCCACTCTTGACCTACTCAGGGAGTGTACAATACCAAGCCCGAACCTCTTCAGGAACAACACAAAATCTCCGGGCAAACGCCTTGACGAGCCCCTGTGTCCCGAGATTCAGCACCTGAACCACCTCACTCACTAACTCACGCACCCCACCGGAAATCCCCAGAGAAACACAAAAGTGTAGTCAAAAAAGAGGGGGAGGATACGAGCGCCCGAACGATCAAAGGAATGAACGGGGGGGAAGGGAAACAGGA
The DNA here is from genome assembly GCA_018858115.1 of Tephrocybe rancida. NCBI lineage: Eukaryota > Fungi > Basidiomycota > Agaricomycetes > Agaricales > Lyophyllaceae > Tephrocybe > Tephrocybe rancida. The sequence goes on from JABCKT010000034.1 coordinate 36,332, forward strand.
AACAGGAAACAAGAAACAAGAAACACGAAAATGAAAGGCGGGTAAAAAACGGAGGAAATTAAGAACGGGCACCGAGCCTGGCGAGACGAACAAACACACCACACATCACAACATAAACACCTCCTTCGCATCGCACCGGAGGCCGGTCTCGAGGCCTGGGGGGTCCGTGAGGCGGAATATGCCGAAGCTGTGGGAGGAGGGGGGGCGTCAGCGAGCTGTATGACGGGGAGGGGAATGGTGGGGGGAGTAGGGAGGGGTGGTAGGTAGAAGGGGAGGAGAGGAAGGCCTAGGGTCCAAGCGGAAGGGGGTAGGAGGGAGGGGAGTAGGGGACGAGAAGAGAAGCACACACCTCGACTCGCTCTTCGGCACATACACACCGCGAAGCTTTCGTGGAGCACACACTGGAGTCCCGCATGACTCTCATCAAACCCAGGCTCAGGTGTAGGTGCGGGTGCGGGTGCGGGCGAGAGTTGTGGTGGCGAAGGCAGCGGCGGCTTGCTGCGAGCTTTACGCCGTTGTAAAGTCGGGCTGAACCTCACTTCGCCTTTCTCCTTTTCCCTATCCCTCTGCCCCTGCTGTCAGGGCACACCGTGCGCCTGGTCCCAAGCAATAATCCTCTACATCAACAAAGGCTTGATCTCCCCCATACGCGCCATCATACTGAGTCCATTCTACATGTCATCAGCCTCCTCCCCATCACAGCACATGCAACGAAGGACACTCACGAGCTTCAAATTCTCCTGCTGCCCCTCATTCAATATCTTCTCAAAGTCCTCATGCTCCGGTATCCTCTCCATAACCAACGTCGCCGCCCTAGCGAGTTTGATAACTGCCTGTTCATAGTCCGGCTCGTGCTCATCCTCGTGGTGCGAGGACGACAACAGGATGGAAGGTCGAGATATGCAGTGGTCTCTTCTGCCTAAGATAGTAGCTGAGCTCTTTCGAGGGGTCTAAGAGGTCGGAGAGTGCGATGTTGTCGGGGTGCGCTATCGTTCGGGGGCGACATCGTGCTTCCTTCTTCCTATCTTCACTCCTTTTGCTCCTTTTGCTCCTTTGCTCTCTTTCCTTCTCGGTGCCTTTATCGTCTCGTAGATGATGGCGGAGTGGTGTGAAGGACGAGAGGGTGGTTGGGGGGAGAAGAGAACAGCGATGATGATCGACTGGCCCGGGCGTCAATTGATATTGCATGTGATCTCTCATAATCAATAGATGGGCACCGCCACGATTTGATTCCGCAGCCCCCGGGGGCCGGCTGCCCTTGTCTTCCGATGACGTCATGGCACCACATCTTTCACTTTCACCTGGACTTGGACTTTTGGCTTCACACGAGCGGACACTGCACTGCTGTGCCTTGTACTGGTACGTCAGAGCGCGCTGGCTTTAGGGCTTGTGACTTGGAGTGATCAAAGCTTGATGGGCAGTTCATGGCAGGACGGTGCATGTGGAGATAGAGATGGATAGTGACTGTTCCTTGTGGACAGCAAAAACAAATTTATTCGGCGTTTCTCGATGTGCCCACGAGACGATTGATACCCAATACCCACCCACCATTCACCACGACACAATCCGTACAAAGGTACCCCGATCTCCCCTTCACAGTGGGGATCATCCACGAGAACCCCAATAGATTGAGATGAGATAAGATAAGACACCATGACGGCAAGGATCGATACATTTATAACTTATACATACCCACCGTGCCCGGAACTGATTCTTGATTCTTGATATTCTTCAGCTATCAATGCGGTACCGGTGACCACTCTCCCTCGATCGAACACGTGGAGGGCTTGTGGTGTAAGATTTGCACTATCCCAAGTCAGGTGAACCGTTCTTTCACTCTCCATCCCACAGGACCCGAAGCACGAGCTCACCATGGGGCTTCGACCCTTAAATTCACTCATCATTGAGTGAGCCCCTTCCCTTCATCGTGATTCGTGATGGGAATGTCGAATAGGAATACTAAGTACTAATAGTTAACAGTGTTTAGAGGTGGCGCACGATTTGGGCTCGCTGCTTTTTTTGATTTCCTTTATTTCCTTTTCCGCGATTCAAGATGGCCGGCACCCATATCGACCCAGCCAAACTCTGGTTTAAGTGCCGTTCCATCCCCATCCAAGTATTTATTCAGTGCGTCGGTGCATTCGACTTTATTTCGCCGCGTTGATTCCGCCTCGGTACTTCCTCGTTGTTGCAGAACTTGAAGTGCCCACACACACGTACAGTAAGAGTACGAGTGCGTAGAACGCCCGCGCCTCTGGCACTCGTATCAACTGTGCCCAACAAGTGAGTGCCATACGATACGGATTTATGGTTTTATCAGTAAAAATAGTATTCAGTGACGGGAGTTTAGTGGTGGCGCGAGGACAAATTGATTACCGCCCTCCCCTTATTGTATGTGTGCGTTGTTTCCACTCCACCCTAAGATCCTATCATTTACATGTGATCCTTAGTGTTGTACCCCAAACACAGAGGGCTGAGTCCGAGTGGGAGTCCTTGTGCATGAACCCATCTTACTGAACTACCCCATCCTAATTTAGGCAGATTTGTGAATTTACACGACTGTCCGTACCCTTTCACATCACAATGACGTACGAGACTCAAGTTTACCTGCGCTCGACTCTCCCTGACCTCGTATGGATTCTAGCTTCTATGTTGTTTCAGGACACAGGGACACAACCAAAAACTTTTTATAAAAGTTTTATATGTTCGGTCGAAGCGTTCAACAGCTATAAATCGTACACGGACTACTGAACCAGGGAGATCAAACTAGAAATCCAAGGATGTGGACCCACCGCCATGTCGGCAACGAATCTATCTAGGCTAGCAACGACTTGTTCCGAGGCATCATGAATTCCTAACAATTATTAGCGGCCAAATGATTGTGTGAGCTATGCGGTTTGAATATCGAGAGAGTGATAGACCACAACAAGAAGGAGAAAGAATGGGAACGAGATGAATTCATACAATATCAACGTACAGTTGTACAGATTACAAAAATCATAAGTTGGAAGACGCCTCCAATATTATCCGTTGAATAAAGTGAGTCCAAATGCTAGTCCAAACGCCTAGGATGGCGTGTGGGAAGTTGTTGGCATCGTTTGTGGTAATGAGAAGGAGGAAAGACCCACAATATCACAGTGGAAATTTTTGAACACAAAAATTAACACGCCGAGTGCGACAGATAGGAAGGGGGAGAGTCGAGGCGCATTTGACGAAGCTCGTTGTTCTCCCGCTGCAGGTCCTCCACTTGTCTGCGTAGATCCCTAAATCGAGCCCTAGACAGTAGTATATCTGAATTTTCACCCGCCTCATTTCCAGCAAAGCTCTTGCATCTCGGGTATACTCTTACAATACCTCCTGCCGTACTAACTGGGGAAGCATTGGGGCCAGTATATCTCCGAGTTCCACGGAATGGGCGGGGCAATAATCGGTCTACAGCTCCATACATTTGAGCCCATCACTCGGCACGTTCATCAGAAGCTGTTTTCCACTCACAATCTCGTCTTTTTCGCCGGTAGTGCAGGTATAAATATCCTGCTAGAATAATCATGATCGCTCCTGCAATTATAGACCCTGCTATCACACCCGCGGGCACTCGTTTCGAATCTGTTTGTTCCCCCGTCGTCGGCCACGCTCCAGGCGAATAAATTGTAGCAGGTTGCACGCCAGACAATGGGGGAGTTGTAATGGTGTCGTTTATCGACGAGCGTGTGGGTGTGACGCTCTGCCCCTCTGAAGATGTGAGTGGTGGGAATGAGGTGGTATCGGGATCAGAGCATATGCACGTCACGGCCCCGAAGAGCACAATGGCCGTTGATGATTTGCTGTAGGATGGCAAGGAGGTCTCTGTGCTGTGAATTACCGACTCACATGGGGGTGTGACGCTCTGTCCCCCAGAGTATGTGAGTGGCGGGAACGAGATAGTATCAGGATCGAAGTATGTCACGGTGTTGTGGAATCCGATACAAAGAAGCGCTGGTACAACGAAGGATGCAAAAACAAAAACTCTTGGAACCCACATTTTGGTCCTCAAGATTTGGGGGAGTGGTTGCAACTGCGCATTAGTATTCACATTCAAGTACTCATAGCTATATACGCCGCTGGCTTGTGGTACAGATGGGCTGATTCAAGCAGAATTCTCTAGCGAAGGCTGTCTTTCATAAAGGTCTTAAAGTGGGGAAGTCGAATGCTTCTTATCAAAATGTATTGTTTGAGCACAGCCAAAAGTGGTGACGCTCACATATTATATATCCAGTCCAACGCCATCACTCTGGCTGCGATAAAAGCGGTAGATATAGTGCAAGGTTGAATGCTGGCTACCACCGGGAACAAGTCGACAAGCAGCCAGGTAGAGTTGAATGGCTGGCTTCAGGAAAAATGCAAGAAATCATATTTGATTCTCGTGAAGTGCGATTCCAAAGCACCGGTCCTACAGTCCAGTTCCTCGTAAGGGGAACTGAAGGAACCAAGAGACACTACAGCCGGACATTACGACCAGATGGACATTATGACCCGATGATATGAGGAACCTGCCGAGAATAGTAGTATGTCAATACAGCAAAGGCGCCATCGAACAGAAACACCACGTGGCTCACAACTCTCGCTCACCAGACGGACATTACGACCCGATGATATGAGGAACCTGCCGAGAATAGTAGTTTGTCAACACAACAAAGACCCCGTCGAACAGAAGCACCACACGGCTCACGACGCTCGCTCCTGAAGTGTTTTGTCGAGAATAGACTCCGAATAACAGACTCAGTATAACATGGCATTTGGCACAGCTGTGGGCAGTGTAGTAATGGAGTGCATAGAAGTGGTGGGACATTATGGATAGACTTTTCAGGTCCTTCAATACCTCTCCCCATACTATTTCGTCGGGTACTGCATCTGTGCCTCTTATAGGAATAGATCTAGGTAACTAGAGGCCATGATCTATGTGGCAATCGCGTGCTCAACGAAAATGAACTCGAATTGAACGTGCGAGCCGAATGGCCCAAAAGGAAATATAAGAGGAAAGAAGGGAGGAAGGGAACGAGCGCATATGTCCATGCCGCATCCCAAGCTACCCCACTCAACGGACTGACGGACGAGTCGCCCCACGTTTCACATCCCAAAAACAACGAGCAAAACTTGCATTTAGAAGCACACGAACAAGGGATCGGACCGACCTGGGCGGTTGTAAGACAATTCTTCGGCTCACTCTTCGGGACACACGACCGCGAAGTTCTCGCGGAACATCCGTTGAAACCGATGTGGCTGTAGAAGTCTTCTGAACAATATGAAGCGTGCAGTAAGTGAGAGATAATTAGTAAATATAAGAAGCGCACAATGTATCGTAAGACCATATTTGCAGGTGTCAGTATCCCCAAACAAGGTAAGAAAACAATAGGGAGGAGAAGAAAAGGAAAGGTCAGCAAGGGGTGGTGACTGGTGGTGATCGTCGAGAAGCAAAAACAGATTTGGTTCTGATCTCATGATCTGGTTCCGGCAAAATCTTGGTAGCCGTACAGTTTCCATCATTTCCCCTTTCGTTGTAATTGACTTGGTTCGAGCGACTTATGCTGAGAGCATCACTGTTCAGCCCCGTTGATTTCAAGTCAGAAGATAATACTCCCGAGCCCCCTCAGGACTACTCGTATGGATATTTCTTTCACCTCCTGAGTGTTGTTCATATCGCTACCAATTATCCTAGTCAACAACAATATCCTCCACATTTTCATTCACTTTAAACCATATACCAGACGTGATTGGGACCGACCACTACCGAACAGGATCGACCTGCACTTCAGGGAATGTACGATACTGAGCCCGAGCCTCTTCGGGAACAACATAAGTCTCCGGCCAATCGCCTTGACGAGGCCCATGTCCCGGGATTCAGAAACTGAACCACCTCACACACCAACTCGCGCACCCCACCCCCAATCCCAAGAGAAACGCAAAAATGCAGTCAAAAGAGGGGGGGGGAAGAGCGCCCGAGCAACCCAAGGAACGAACTGGGGGGAAGGGAACAGGAAACAAAACCGGAAACACCAAAATGAAAGGCAGGCGGAAAACGGAAGAAACTAAGAACGGGCACCGAGCCTGGCGAGACGAACGAACATACCACACACCACGCCACAGCACCACCAAGAAAGATAATACTGTGAGGAAAAGGACGGAAGCCACCGCGCCCCCCACGCCCCTGAAGCCAAAGAAGCCGCACACTCCCACCCAACCCCCACCCAACCCCCACCCACTCCCCACCCTATCCCAAGCGAAACGAGAAACGGGACAACACAACACCAAACAGAAAAAAAGGAAGAAAAGAGACAGAAACACGCCCAGTATATATCGGCCTATCCGGATGAGGAAGAAACGCCCCCTTCGCCTCGCACCGGAGGACAGTCTCGAAGCCGGGGGGGTCCGTGAGGCGGAATATACCGAAGCTATGGGAGGAGGGGCGTCAGCGAGCTGTATGGGGAAAGAAGGGAAGCGTGCATGAGGGGGAGGTGAGGGCGGCATGGGGACGGGGAGGGGGTGGTGGGGGGTGGATGGAGGGGCGGCAGCGAGAGGGGGAGGAGAGGATGGGGTAGGGGCCAAGGGGAGGAAGCACCAAAGCAGGGAGGGGGTACGAGGGAGGGGAGTAGGGGACGAGAAGAGAAGCACGCACATCGGCGCACACACGACCGCGAAGTTCTCGCGGAGCATACACTGGAATCCCGCATGGGTGCGCAAGTCCACGCTCGACATGAATTCCGACTAGGACAGGTACATATGAATCTACACGTACCGACTTCACTCAGCAGCGCAAAAAAGATGAAAAAGAGATGACTGGCGAAGACGCACCCAGCCAAGCCTAATCTACCCCTCTCCTCCGGGGAACTCAACACCAGCTCCTCCCCCTCCATCGAACACGTATCAGCCGTCGCATATGGAAGGTAACCCTGTCGCTTCTGGTGTGAGCTCAGGAGCTGCATATACTGGATCTGCAGTTGCGGGAGGGAAGCGGTGGTTATCGGGGGTGGATAGTTCTATGAACCACTGTAACATATGACGTCATCAATATCGTCTTGGAAAAGAGACAGGAAGAGAAGACTGACCTGCGTACTGGAATCGGATATTCAATCTTGCGACCCATCCTCTCTTCATCGGTAGTATCGCCATCTCCCACGCAGGCAACCTGAAGCGGCAATTTCCTCAGACCGTCACTCTCATCAAACCCAGGCTAGGGTGTGGGTGCGGGCGGGGGTTGTGGTGTCGAGGGAAGCGACGGGCTTGCTGCGAGTTTCAGGCCGTTGTAAACTCGGGCTGAACCTCACTTCGTCAGCCTCGTCACCCATCACAATATACGAAAGGGCACTCACGAGCTTCAAAATCTCCAGCTGCCCCTCATTCAATATCTTCTCAAAGTCCCTATGGTCCGGTACCCTCTCCATCACCAACGTTGCCGCCCTCGCGAGTTTGATGAACGCCAGGTGCGCTAATGTTGGGGGGCGGGACATCGTGCCTCCTTCTTCCTATCTTCCTCTCTTATCTACCTTTGTTCCGTTGCTCCCTTTCCTTCTCGGTCTTTTTGTCGTCTCGTAGATGCTGGCAGTGTGAAGGCGAGAGGGTGGTTGGGGGGAGAAGAGAACAGCGAGCCTAGGCGTTCAATTGATACCGCACGTGACCTCTCATAATCGATAGATCCCACGATTTGATTTCGCCATCGGATGATCGTTGGCACCCATGAACTTTTGCTTGGACTTGGACTTTTGGCTTCACACGCGGGCAATGCACTGCCAGGCCCTGGACTGGTACGTCAGAGTGAGATGGCTTTTAATTGGCATTTCATAGGACGGGGCATGTGGAGATGGAGATGGACAGTGACCGTTCCTTGTGGATGGCGAAGACAAATCAATTCGGTGTTTCTCGACGTGCCCACGCGACGATCGCGAAATGGTAGACCACAGATACCCAGTGCACACCGCCATTTACAACGACACAAAACGTGCAAAATGTACCCGATCTCCCCTTCACGCGCGCCCTTGGTAGGGCTCAATGCTCATCCATGCGACCCGGAGATAGGACACCATGACGGCAAGTACCAATACATTCATAACACACATTCACCCACCGTGCCCGGAACTGATATGATATTCTTCAGCTATCGGTACGGTATCGGTGACCACTCTCCCTCGATCGAACATGAAGTGGGCTTGTGGTGTAAGGTTTGCACAATACGAGTCAGGTGAACTGAACTTTTAGTCTCGATCCCACAGGACCCGAAGCCCGAGTTAAGTTCACTGTGGGCTGTAACCTTTGAGTTTACTTGTCCTTGTCCCTCTTATGACCTTGGACAATATTCAGTACCAGTGCGCCGGTGCATTTGAATTTATTCCGTCGTGTTAATCACTACTTAGTTGTCGCAGAACTTGAAGTGCCACACATGAGTAGAGCGCTTCGAAGGCCTGAGCCTCTATACTCTTATCAATGGCGCATTGCAGTGCCCAACAAGTGACTGATGCACAATGCAAATTTGCGGTTTTAGCAATAATGATAGTAATAGGACACAGATCGTACGCAGTGACTAGAATTTAGCCGCAGCGCAAGGACAACTTACCAATTAATACCTTCACCTTATTGCTCGTGGGGGCTGTTTCCACTCAGCCCTGAGATCATGCGACTTACATGCGACCCCAAGTGTCGCACCCAAGAGACACATATCTAAGCCCGAGTGGGATTGTGTGTGCGTGAACACACTTCACTGAATTATCCCATCCTAACTTACGAAGATCCATGAATCCACGCGACCGCCAGCACCCTTTCGTAAACATACCATTATCGTAGTCGTACTGATCCTTCTAAGGATCATTAAGGTCATATACCACGAATACTCCACGTAGCCCGTCACAATACTGGGACGCTGCGCAAAACATTCAGCAATGATGCTCAACCAGGCTTGCGCTATAGACATACCAAAATGTGAGTGGTACCAATACGTTCCTACTTGTTGCTATACCGGATATTTGTAGACGAAACTATTGTTTAGGACGATCGGGCATTGGGTGACCATAGCAGGGCCGTCCGCATACCTGAAGAAGTCAAATTTAGAGAAGCCATCCTGGAATCTACGAGGCAATGTACTATGGTTGTGGCCCGAAGCACTGTAGAGTTGTGCAGAGTGTTAGTTACATTGATCTGGAAATCTCCCTGTATCCCCGAGTCGCCTCAGTAGAGATCGATATGGCACTAGTGTGAGACATGACTACCTTTTTTCCAATGATAGCCGGTCCAGGAAAGTGCCCTGGCAAGGACAGTCCTACAAGTGATTTGAATCAGCTGTGTCATTGAAGGATAAAACAGTGGGCAGCAACCTATGAAAGAAGGACTCGCAGTGGGAAACCAGTGGTGGATGCTCCAAGAATGTTCAAAGACAATTTGCATAGATTCGTTTATCTTATCTTATCCAATTGCACAGCTTCTTTTGTATTTTAAAACTACCAGCTGCTATTGTTGTCATCGCGATTTGCGGTCAGCGCTCAACATTTGTGAAATTTTTGTCGATCGGAAACCAGAGCTGGTGATAGCGGACATCGTGATTCTCAGACTATTTCGTTGAGTTCCAGCCTCCTTGCCTCAGATGAGTTAGACCTGATACCCATTCCGAAATTTCCTCGATACTGTTGCCACCTAGTCTCCCCTAGACAGACACCATCTGCCACCTGCTGCTCTCTGAGCTCGACACCTGGCTCGGCCTTTCCTGACCAGGGCCGACCTGCTGTATGTTTATGTATGTGTCCATAATGTGGATGCCGGCGTCTACATAGACCCATCAGTACCTGTCAGCCGTGTCTGGTATTGGGACGATATGTTCAACTCCTCTACTGTCTCGATTTCTCAGCGCTCATGACACCGTCTTTGGAGGCTATGCTTGTCACTACACCATGTGTCACTAACAAACACGGCACCGCTAGTTCTATCGACTTCTTGGTGGTTGATCGAATGTGGTGAAAGTTCTGCGCAATTTACAGGCTTCTTTGCATTTAATCTCATCTTCCTTATGCATTACCATTGTTCGTTCGCTCTGGCTTCTTACCTCTTAGCTCACACCACTAGACACCACTGCGGTCTAGACGAACGGCGAGTGCCTGGATCACGAGACCCAGTTCATTGGCCAACTTCGCATCTCAACTACACGTTCAAATTATAGATTTAGATGATGAGTTTTCCTGAAACTTGAAAGAGTGCCTATGTCACGATTTACTTAAATACCACCTCAACTGCTCAGAGTCATCCCAACTCACCTCAACATTCTAGTCACTGTACGACGTTGAGGACTGGTGTGCTACTGAGGCGCGGTCTCCGGGGGATACAAATCAGGATATAAGGGTTTGTTCGGGATCACAATATGGCCAAAATACGGTGTATTTTGATTTTGTATTCTGATGGCCTGGTGATGGCCTTGTCCACATCAAAGCGCCTTGCCCGAACATCGGCTGTGACAATCAGTGACATGAGTTGCTGATAACAAAAGACAAACCTGATTATAGTTCAATTGGTGCTAGGTGGTGCCTCTGTATCATGAAAGCCCATAGATTTGATTCCCACAGGTTATACTGTATTGCTATGTGGAAAAACTCTGTGCGATGAGTGCATCTTGGACTTGCACTCGCGATAAGATAGCAGGATCTAAGGGTCGACCAATTCAGGAAGTCACGGCCAAGCCACGGCAATTCGGTCGACATTTGATGCGAACAACGCCATCAGAATACCAGTCCAAAATACGCCGTATTCTGGCCATATTGTGATCCCGAACAGACCCTAAACCTGTCCATTCTTGCACGACTCGCTTGTTTGTTTACGCCGTGATATAAGTACCATAGACTTTTGAGGTATTATTACAAAGCTCCATTGTTGAGGGTACCGCACCACGCTAGCCATCCTTCCACCCAGATTCGGTTGCACTGCCATTGCTCCAACTATGACACCGTACGAACGGGCCATTCTCAAGAGCATTGGAATAGTTCTCACTGAAGACATAGTTTATCTCTCTATTGCTGCTTTATGTATGGTGGGTGTTTCAGCCATTGTCTTATTGGTTTGGGTTTAGCTTGATGTGCCGACAGGTTTTCTTGCCCCCATCATGGTCATGACGATCTATTCATCTATCAGGTTTGTCTTCATCACCATATCTTGCCTTGCGTTGACAAGAGTTTCAGGCCTCGTCGGAACACCGCTTTGCTCATCTCTGTATTCGATCTGATGATGTTTTCCTTGCTGGTCATACTCAACAACGTCGTCGCCGATGCATTGCATCTAGTCCTCAGAGATAGTACCACGACTATGGTCCAAAATTCCAATGCTTACGACTCTAGAATTGCACCTTTGGACATCGTCCTGTCTTGGCTACAAACGGCACCTGTAAGTTTCAGGAGTCAATCACTAAGAGCCATGTTCCTCAAATGTTCATGTTATTTTAGGTGGTATTCAACGACGCATTCATCATCTGGCGCGCATGGGTGGTCTTTCAAAAACAAAAATGGGCACTATATCTGTCTGCCTCCTTATGCGCATTAGCCGCTGGTACGTGCACTATCACATCACCATGGCGTCTCCCAGAATTAATTGATTGACCTTTCAGTATTCTCCTTAACATATCTGTCCCTAATGTCTGTACCTGGTGCAACCCAAAAAGCAGCCGCCCATCCAGGCGTAACGATTGCCGTCATATACACCACATCTTTAGTTATGTCGTTAGCAACAAACCTAGTCGCCACATTGTTCATTGCTTGGATTCTACGGTACTTGGACGATAGCCTCAGGCCAATGTTCAAGCTCAAAAATATTCTTGTCCTCCTGATGGACTCCGGAGCAGTGTACATGTTTCTCCAGGTATGAAAGTCTGCCAATAAATTCCAATTCTGCTCATTGGATTGCCAGGTCATTAATCTTTTGCTACAAACGACAAATACTCCACAAAATATCCTTTGCATTTGACCTATGTCGCCGTAAATACTATCTACAGTTGCATCTCAGTGAGTCACTTTTGCTTTCATTCAACGAAATCCCTCGAGCTCTTCAGTATGTTTACCCAGCCATCACGATCTTTCTTGTTCATGGACCATTCTCCATTGCCAGGGTGAATGATGCCGTGATGTCAATCGAACTCACCAAATCACAGCACGCTGTGTAATACCCCTGTATATAAACCTTTTCTGGCTGCCCAGGCTCGCTCTTGCTTCCTTGACCCAAACTTGTCTCAAGATAGTTCTTTCACCCTACGTTGTACATCTTTCTCGATGATAGATTTAGATTTGTAGTATTGTCACTGGTTAGACATAGAAAGTATATTATTCAGAACGGTGAATGTGAGGCAGCCGTGACAAACAGAGAACAGTGCACCGCCGCTTTGTGTGGGATAAGACGACCCAAAGGTTCCCTTGCGTTTCTATCCCTGGCCCATGCCGACGTCTTCCAAGGTTCATCCTCGTGGGACATTGTCACCGCATGACACATAATAAGTCATCGGGATGAAGACCATAAGACGACGCCAGGCGAGCTGATGAGATACACGACATTGGAGGGAAAGTCTTCTGTGACCCGATGGTGGACACCTGGTCAAATTACGCAGTTGGGACCACTGGACGAGGCACGCCAACGGGAGGAGCTTAGGCTGTTAAGGGATACAATGAGGACCGAGGTCGGAGACATAAAACAAAATAGTGTACCTCTCACACATTTGAACACCACTATTGACAATTCCCATGGTTGACAATTTCCAACACGAATAGGACGAGGCGGGCGACTTGACAGCGGATGAAGGAGAATAAGAAGCGGTGGCGTTCGGCAGCGACAACTGTATCGACTGACGACGCAGAAGGCTAATATAGAAGGATTCAGTTTCGGAGTAGGGAGACTGATTAGCAACTGTGGATCAAATAGAAGTTACGTACTAGTCATACGCGACCAATCATGCCACACTGGGGTATTGAAGGCCCGCCGAGACCTGGGTTACTTGCGGCAAACGAGGATGCGGGAAAGATCCATGTAGTATCTTCGACCAAGAATGAGTCAAGAGAGAGGGGTTATAGAGGAGGAAGAACTGACCTCTGCTTCAACGATTGAACAATGCCTCAACGTCCAACCACAAGTCACACTACCCCCGGCAAGGTGATATACCCCCACCCCCACCCACTGATGTGACCTCGCCAATGGTTTTGGAAACCGTCGACCGACTGCCTTTGCAGCCAAAGCTCGTTGGCAAAAGTGGTGTGGTCGGCGCCCATGGTTTGCAGTGGGAGATGGAGGCGCCGAGGGACGTTGAGGTGCCTATGCTGCAATGTGTGAGCTGGGAGAGATGGAGATATGTATGGGAACGAACACCCGCCTTTATGGATTCTGTCGAACCCCTCCAACGACTACAGCCAGGCCGCACGCGCTCCTTCTAGCTACCCGAATCGTCCTCGTCTCGCGAATCGCCATGGGCCCCAACAAGCGAATGGGGAGTGTGACGTCGATGTAGTTGATCAGTCCCGATGATCCAAAGTTCCGAATGTGTTGAATAGTGTCGAAAGAGGGGTTTTGGTAGCCTTTTGGAGGCGAGGTGAATTGAGGTCCGTGGTTATTGAGTACGGAAAGGGGCACCATCGATAGGAGGGAGTGGGAAATCGGTGACGTTCGCCAGAACCATGCTGACAGAGGCTGAGCCATGAAACCAGGTCCAGGCGGCTGCGAGGATTCGTAATCGTCCTGGGAAACTGTGCGTGTTGGTGGGTCGTGCCAGGCTGCAGGGTATCGAGAGCCCAAGGAATCTAACAGCATTGAAACTCGGCAGCTCGCGGCGGAAATGGAGGCAAGGAATGTTCGGCACATGGTGCCTTCGACGAAGAGTTAGGTAAGAAAAATAAGGTATTGGAAGACGAAGGAGGCACCTTATTCCTCAACGATCGAAATAGGCCCCAACCGCCCAACTATAACTCGCACTACCACCCACTTTGCACCCCCCACCTCTACCATGGTCATGTCGTGGATGGCCCTGGAAGTAGTCGATAGAACGGTTCAGCAGCAGAAGTTCTTGGAACCTAGTGGGGTGGTCGACACCGATGTCTTGTCGTGGCGGTAGGGGGGCAGGAGGTGTTGGAGGTGTCTGGGCTTCGATACGGTGAGCTGGGAGCGATTGGCTTATTGTGCACCGCGCTCGGGATGGAGAGATTTGGGTTGAAGAATGGCGGGGCGATTGCGGAAGGACAGGCCGGGTCCGCGGGTCGTGTTCAGAGTAAATCTAGCTTGAATTGAGTAGCCTTTCCCTGAGAGACCGTACTGAGCCAATACCGCACCCAACGATTGAAAAGGAGCACGCATACCTCGCATTCGCATCGACGGAAGGGAACGCTTCGGAATGAAGATCGCGATCGCAATCATTCGTAATACATTCTCCAAAATCAAAACTCAATCAAAACAGCAGCATGGGCGTTCGTTCTTACAACCAAAAACTCTTCCTCAAACTTTTATATGTTTACTCAAAATCGCTCAACAACGATAAATTATACACGGACTACCGAACTAAGTAGAGGGGGTCAACCTGAAATCACGTTCAAGCAATTGGCAGCAAGGTTGGTTGGTGGTACAGAACGGGAAGACCGCATGGTCGAAAGAGATATTGTAAATTGTAATAGTTTTTATCAGTGTGGATTGGGTCACGTTAGATGACGCTAGAAAAATAAAATAGTGACGATCTCCTCATTGATAACACTATCAGAGAGAGCATTCCACGCGTCGAGAGCGGCTCCCTGTATAACGATACAATTAATTATCATTAGGTTCAATCACCAAGAACTCTGAGCTAACGTACCGTAAACACATACTGCGCCATGGCGGCCCGAAAAGCGGTTGAATGAGGAAACACAGAATCCAGCGCATCTTGGATGGCAACAAGACCAATAACCCCAATCGCTTGCTTGCGGGCTTGGAGGTCTTGGAGGGCGTCAATAAAGCGATTCCCACCGGGAGTCAGGTCTTGAAGAAGAGCGAGGCCGTCGGCTTCGGAAATGGGGGAGGCCAGAGTCTAAGGATGAACGAAACTTACGCATAAGTATACTTTGCTAAATGTCGAAAAGGATGTGGGCCCACCTTCGCGTCGGCAGCGAATCCATCCAGAGCAGCAGCGACTTGATCAAAGGCTGCGACAAGATTCTAGAATTATTAGCGACCAAATGGTCTTGTGAGCTATGCAGTTCGAATATCGGGAGAGCGACGGACCGACTGACCTGTACCTCCAATATAGTTCCAGAGCCGGGGGTCGTAGGGAACGCCGCGACTTGGGATGCGAATGCTGCGCCACTGCCAACGAGCACCGTGGTGTCCGCACGGAGGGTGTCGATGTCGGCGCTGAGCGCGAGGGCGGAGAGAGATGCGAATGTGAAGAAGGTGGAAATTTTCATGTTCCTAATTGTCTGAAGAGTTGAGAGTGAGCACGAAGGCCTTATATGTCATCATCTATGCATCTAACCTTATCGTTCCATGACAGTTTTCAACCATCCATCCATCCATGTGACACCCACGCGAGGCAGAACCGCCTCGCCTCCGCAGCGGCATGCATACTCAGTTTGCCCTGCGGTCTAACCAGGGTTGGTCAAGTCCCGACCTAGTAGGAACTTCAAATTCACCACAAAAACAAGTGAGTGGAGCGCATACACACATACACCACTACGCTAGCTCGTCGTAGTACTATTTCTTTAGAGGGTCTAAAGCAGGAGGCCAAGACTTCGACGCCTGTGTGTTCAAGACGTTATAACACCTGACATCGACAGGATCATTGCACTGTACTCTATTCGAATATAAGCTTCACACGTTCAAAATTCATGATGGTACTTACGCGTTTGATTGGCTTAGCGACAGTATCATTTCATTTCTTGTAAGTTCAGGTTCTAGCCAAAAATGGATCAATACTAAATAGCTAGAAGCAGCGCCGTGTCACAGTTCACCTCGAGCCTTCTTGCTCAGGAGGAGCGAGGTGTTATATGCAGGTGGTTGAGCTATATGGTGTGGATTCCTGGATGCGATTTCGGGTTATGTTGGGGAAAAGGAGGCGAAAGCTCGTCGCAGACCTCTAGTGTGCGATAACTAAACACGAGTAATGGGAGTATTGCGGCAATCAACACGGAGGGCACTGAGAGTTTATGGATGTAAAATGGAAGTGGACAAGATTTGACGAAGCTTAAGCGTTTACCTTTGAAGACTTAGGGACTGGGCTAGGTTCGGGGCGTGAGTGATCAATTGGGATTGGATTGACGCGAGTTGACCATGAAACAACGCGTAGGCTTATGTTGAGTAGTAAGAAAACACTATGCAAGGATGGTTCTTCGGTCGCGGTAATACAGGCCTTGGGCGCATTGTTCCCGTACTCGGAACAGGACCGACGCCATCCCCACTATCGCTTCATTAATTACCTGTCAGCACGTTCGATAGAGTTATGTACATAGAGGTTGAGTGACGTACAGAATGTACTGCGCTATTATCGCGGGTATACTCCGTCGGAAATTCAGGTTACTTTTACTCGCTTGCGTGCTTGTACAAAAGATTACTGTCTGAATGTCACGTCTTAGAGCCAATGAGCATAAGCCGTGTAGAACATCAGGCGAAGTCTGCTGATGACAACCCGCGTCGTAGAATAGGGGAGATCAGGGACCACAAGAGACAAAAGGCTGTCAGGGAACCCCGTCCTCAAAGAATGAGGGCTGGGCCGGCTGTGTGCCAGCGTCAATCGTTTTAGATCATGATGGAGAGGAGAAGATCGTCACAAAGTAATGGTCAAGAGCAGAATGACTCCGAAGCTAAGAACCATTTGTTCGGTCCAAACATTCTTGTTCCGTCCTCCTTTGCCCCCATAGAAACCCTCGCAGCAAATATCGTGTTTATTAAACTCATCATTCAGTAAGAAATGGGGGTATCCCTCGTTGGCTAGCCGACTTATGAGTGAAACAGGCTCTTTCGATCTTTCAAACGCGGAAATGGAAACCCGCGAGAATAGTACAAGGATCCACTCTGCGTGGCAAAAATCCAAACGGAGAATCGTCACTCATAGAGGATGAGGAGGGAGCGAGAAGGCGACAAATAACGAGGAAGAGAAGGGAAGGCAGAAAAAATGATTCAGAAGGCGGATGCCGATCGGTCAACCCAGCGATAATTAACAACACGAATTAGGAGAGAGAAAGGGAGAAGAAAGAAAGAGGAAGGAAGAAGAGCAAAGGACTTCCGATATGAAGGGGCAGGAGAGAATCGACACGACGGGGGAAGGGGGTCCTTGAACCCCCAGCCCCCCCCGAAGTCGCAAGAGAAAAATAACGAAAGGACAAGGAGTCCACGGCGAGATAAAGGTATAAAGGTCAACATCCCTGCCCCTTGGAGAACAGTGCAAACAGCGGGAATATTAATGAGAAAGAGACTGAGCCTCATCAAGTCGCCTCACTGAACGCACGCTATCGCAACCATCGCAACGAAAAATGAAGAGAATAATGCAAACACGCGAACGCGAGTCCAAACCTGTTGGAATGGTCAACGAGGAAAGATGACCCGACAGCCTGCATAAAATAAAATGGAGAGGCACAAGACAGGAATAATTCGGGAACAAAGGAAACGAATAACGAATAGCAGGAATGCCAAAAAGAGACAAAATACACCTGAACGAGCGAACGAACATATAAAGGCGCCACACCACCATGCCGCAGCCCGTTGCACCCCACCTGCAAAAACAAAGATAGAAAGGAAGGAAAAGCGCCCACTGGTGCCCACACTGATCGAATACAACACAACCACAAAAAGAAACAAAGCGAATACGCACGGTATATATCGGCGGATGCGCATACAGGTGGAACGCGTCCTTCGCTTCGCAGCGGAGGATGGACTCAAGCCTGGGGGGGTCCGTAAGGCGGAATATTCGGAAGCTGGGCAAGCGTCAGTAAGCTCTCTCCCTGTCGAAGAAGCAAAAGGAGGGGAGGGAGGAGGGGAGAGCAGAGGGAAGGGGAATAAGTGTGTCGTGGCCCGGGAAGTAGCGGGGGGAGGGCGGAAGCTGGGGAAGGAAGAGAAGTTGGGAGTCGGATATGCGGTGTGGTGTGGTAGGCAAGGAGCGGGGTGAGTGTAGGTGGAGGAAGGGAGACAGCGGGGGAACAGCGGGGACGCAGCAGGGTACGATTGCAAACAAGGGAGAGAGATACAAAAAGAGTGTAACGAGAAAAAAGGGGAGGGAGGAGCGGAGAGGCGAGGAAAGGGGAACACGTGGGTCATGGCCCGGGAAGTAGCGGGAAGATGGTGGAGGGTGGGAAGGGAAGGGAAGGGAAGCTGGGGGTAGGTGGCGGAAGGGATACAGCGGGAGAAGGGCGGGACACAAGTGCAAACAAGGGAGGAGGATAGGAAGAGTGTAACGAGTCGGACAAGTAAGAGAGGAAAATAGCCTGGGAGCGGGAATGAGGGGCAAGGAGAGGGCGGCTTTGTGTTATGTAACGAAGGGAGAAGCACGCAGCGTCTAGGCTCAGGGTGCGTGACTGAATATTACATCCTGGTAAGATGATAGTCTTAGAGCGCTAGGGAGGACAAACACTGGTTTGTGCAGGCTGCCATCATCATCATCTCATGCGTCATCTCCACACCAAACCCATGGCCCCGCGCAGTGAGGATGATGAAGCCGATTTGCCCACATCATTGGCATGTCGACTCCGTCATAGATGAATTGAGCATACGACGAGAAGTACCTTTCACAGGATGCATATGCGCTGCGCCCGGGAGTCAGGATGGAGAGATTTGGGTTGAAGAATGCCGGGGCTATTAAGGCAGGCCAGGTCCGCGTTTCGTGTCCAGTGTATATCCAGCTTGAATCAAGCAGCCTTTCGATGAGAGAGCGTGTGTTTAGTCAATACTGCGCAGGTCCAGAGATCGAAAACGAGCACGTGTACCTCGCATTTTTATCAACGGAGAACGAATGAACTAAGACCGCGGTCGCAATCATTGGTGCGTTCTCCAGTCAAAAATGAGGACATTGTAGCTCTTCGAGTAGAAAAGGCACCAGAGATGAGCCCAAGCGTGGAAATGCCGGAGAACAGGGGGATGTTGTGGCACAAGACAAGGACAGAAGAATATTCGTCAACGAGAAAATCGATCACATGCCTCATTGATCAACCCACGTGAGTTACGCGACACGTCGAATTCAACCCATGTCTCGCGTTATATAGCCTCTCCC
Source organism: Tephrocybe rancida (assembly GCA_018858115.1). Taxonomy (NCBI): domain Eukaryota; kingdom Fungi; phylum Basidiomycota; class Agaricomycetes; order Agaricales; family Lyophyllaceae; genus Tephrocybe; species Tephrocybe rancida. Next base: position 55,527 of record JABCKT010000034.1, read on the forward strand.
CCAAACGATCTAACTCCAGGCGCTGTAAAGCTAAAATCCATCGAGTCGAATCTCAGGGTGGGTGTGTCTCTATGTCTCGTATACATGTAATATATATTCCTTGTATTTCGTACTAAATAGCTTCCCTCGTTATCAGAATTGTCTATTCGAAATTTCATGGATGGTCTAATGGTAAGCATGGCTCTCTTCCAACAATAACCCACCACCACTGGAAGCTATCCCGAGTTATTGGAAACCCCTTATGTCAGTGGGTGGAACCATCCCCATGATTGGGGTGGGATTGGAAACCCATATGATGAGGACATAGCCGTTTTAAGGGATATCGCAGACGATGTGCTGCAACTACGGACTACCAAACTAGAAGGGATCAAACCAGAGATTATTATCAAGTAAAGGACAGCCAGGGATGGTGGTACAGAATGAGAAGACGCATGGTCAGAAAAGATATCATAAATTATAATGGTTTTTATCGCCGTGGATTGTGTCATACCATCGTTAGTCGCTGTTGTAACAAGTAATGGTGGCGATCTCCTCGTCGATCACTCTATCAGCAAGAGCATTCCAGCCGTCGAGAGCGGCTCCCTGTAGCACGGATACCATTAATTAACATTAGGTTAAGTCACCAAGGGCTCCGAAATGACGTACCGTAAGTGCATACTGCGCGATGGCAGCCTCAAGAGCGTATGACATTGTCTTCACTACAGCCAGCTCTTGTTGGATGAGAACAAGAGCATCGACTTCCAGTGAACGGGGAATAGCCGCAATCGCTGCCTTGCGGGCTTGGAGGGCACGCAGGGTGGTAATATAGTCATCCCCAACTGGAGTCAGAAATTCGACAAGAGCGAGGCTGTTGGCTTTGGAGACGGGGGAGGCTAAGTTCTAAGGAAGAATTACACTTAAACGTGAGTATACTTTGTTAAATGTCTGAAAGGATGCTGCCTCACCACTGCGTCAGCAATCAATGTACCCTTGGCAGCAACGACTTTTGATAAGGTCGCGACAATTTCCTGGAATTATTAGCCGCCAAATGGTCTTGTGAGCTACACAGTTTTAATTCCAAGACAGTGATAGATCGACTGACCAGTACCGGAAATATAGTTCCAGAACCGGGCGTAGTAGGGAACGCCGCGACCTGTGTTCCGAGCGCTGTGTCAATGTCTGCGAGCGCTTTGCCGTCCGCATGAAGCGTGTCGAAGTCGGTGCTAAGGGCGAGGCTGGAGAGAGATGCGAATGTGAAGAAGGCGGCAAATTTCATGTTGCTAATTGCCTGAAGAGTTGGGATGGCGATTAGGAGTGATACGGAGGCCTTATATATCAGAATCCATGCATCTAATTTTGACATTCCATGAACGGTTCCGACGGTCTATGTGACGCCCACGCGAGGCAGAACCGCTTCGCCTCCGCAGCGCAGCGCATACTCAGTGTGCCCTACAATCTAGAAGGGTTGATCTAGTTCTGACCTAGTAGGAGCATAATGTTCGCCACAACGAGAATGGAGTGAAGCAGGCACACATGCGGCACTACGCTCAGCTCGTCGTTGTGCCATTTCTTAGAGGACCCGATGCAAGAGGCCGGGACCTTGGCGTCGGAGTGAGTTCAACGCGTTATTACATCTGACAATGACAGGATCATTGCAATATACTCTATTCGAATGTAGGCTTCGCACGGTCAGACATTATGATTGCACTTACGGCAGGCGTTTGAATTGATCTAGCGACAGTGTCATTTCATTTCTTGTCAGTTCAGGTTCTAGCCAAGAGTGAGTTGACACTAGATAGTTAGAAGCAGCTTCGCACCACAGTTCGCCTCGCGCCATAAACTCGTTCTGGAGGAATGAAGGGTTATACGCAGACAGTTGAGCTATATGCCATGGATTCCTGGATGTATTTGTGGTTATGTTGGAGAAGAGGAGGCCAGAGCTCGTCGCAGGCCTCTAGATTCGATAACTAAACACGCGAGACAATGGGAGTATTGCGGCAATCAGCACGGAGGGCACTAAGAGTGTATGGATTAAAATGGGAATAGACAAGATTTGACCATGCGCTGACCTTTGAAGAATTAGATATTGGACTGGATTCGGGGCATGAGTGATCGATTGAGGTTGGATTGACGAGTCGACCCTGAAACGACGCGTAGGCTAATATCGAGTAAGCAGAAAACACTATGCAAGGATGGTTTTTCAGTCGCGGAAGTACATGTCTTGGGCTCATTGTCCCTGTACTCGGAACGCCACCATCGTTGCATTAATTACCTGTCAGCACGTTCGATAGAGTTATGTAGATAGAGGTTGAGTGACGTACGGAATGTAGCGCGCTATGATCGCGGGTATACTCCGTCGGGAATTCAGGTTACTTCTACTCGCTAGCATGCTCGTACGAAAGAGACGCCGCGTTATGAATCAATATCTGAATGACACGTAGAGCCAATGAGTATACGGCATGTAGAGCATCCGACCAAGTGCTTACTGATATCACAACAAATGTGGTTTAGCGTTGCCACCAAGCGACAAACCGCGTTATGGGATAAAAGAGATCGGGGACCACAAACCATTATGACAGGGTTCTACGCGCATCGCACAAAGATGCTTATGCTGGACTGATTGATTACCGTCGATCCACTCCGAAATCCTACGCGGAATGTGTGGTTTCGACAGCTCTGAAGGTAGGAGAGCGGGAGTGGTCCTAAGTCAAGGGGGGAGCTCAGGAGTGATTCGGAGAGGCTTTGCACGTGAGATAGAAAGTTGTCAGGGAACCCTGTCCTCAAAAAATGAGAGCTGTGCCGGCCGTGTGTCGGCGTCAATCATTTTGGATCATGACGGAGAGGAGAATATCGACAGCAAAGTGGTTGTCAAGAACGGAATGACGCTGGTGCCAAGAGCTGTGTATTCTATACAGGCATTCTTATGACGTCTTCTGTCACAGCGAATATCGTGCTGGCAAAAATCCGTTATCCCTCCTTAGCTAGCCAGCCACATGATGGGGGTTAAACAGGTTCTTTCGACTTTCTTTCATACGCGCGAGCGTTGGAAACAGGCGAGAATCGTACAAGGATTCGCCCGCGCGGCAACAATCTGGATCAAGAATCATCACTCATAGAAGATGAGAAGGGAGAGAGAAGACGACAAATAGCAACGAAGGGAAGGGAAGACAAAGAAATGGAATTCAGAAGGCAGAACCCAGTCGGATAACCCAGCGATAACAAATAACATGAATCACGAGAAAGAAAGAGGAAGAAAGGAAAGAAAAGAAGGTGCGAAGGGAATCAGGGGAAGGGAGGCCTCGAAACCCCCATGCGAAGTCGCAAGAGCAAAATAAAAGAGCAAAATAGGACAAAGACATCCATGACGAGGCAACTGTCAAGTTCACAGCTCCTTGGAGAACACGGGCGTGAACAGCAGAAATGAGAACGAGACTGACCCTCGTCAAGCTGCCCCGACGAACACACGCTACCACAACCATCGCTACAGAAAGACGAAGAGAATAATGCAACCGCGCGAATGAGGGTCCAACCCCGTCTGAGTGGTCGAAGAGGAAAGAAGATGACCCGACAAATCAAGAGGAACAAGACAGAGGGGATCGATAATTTGGGAACAAAGGACGAAAACAAAGCTAACGAATCACGAGTAGCAGGAACGCACAAGAAGAGACAAAAAGCACCTAAATGAGCGAATGAACACATAAAGGCGCCACAGCACACCGCCTCGCCGCAGCCCGCCGTGGCCAACCTGCGAAAACAAGATAGAAAGGAAGACAGGGCGTCCACCGGTGCCCATCCTGAACAAATACAATACAAACACAAAGAAGGAACAAAGCGAACACGCACAGTATGTATCGGGAGATCCGGATACAGGTGGAATGCCTCCTTCGCTTCGCAGTGGAGGATAGTCTCGAGCCTGGGGGTTCCGGGAGGCGGAAGGTTTGGAAGCCGGGCAAACATCAGTAAGTTCTCTCCTTGTCTGGACGAAGCAAAAGGAGGGGGCGAGGAGGGGAGAGGAGTGGGAAGGGGAATAAGTGGGTCGCGGCTCGGGAGGTAGCGGGGGATATCGGAGGGTGGGGAGGGGAGGAAAGCTGGGGGGTCAGGTATCGGTGCGGTGCGGTGTGGTAAGTGAGGAGCGGGGCGAGTGTAGGTGGCGGAAGGAAGGCAAAGGGGGGGATGCGGCGGGGTACGAGTGCAAAAAGAAGCGAGGAGGTGTATGACAAGCGTACCGAGTCCGGCAAGTAAAGGAGGTAGAACGAGGGACAGGGAGGGGAGAGAGCGGCTTTGGGTTAATGAAGGAAGAAGCACGTACGTCGGCCCGCCATTGGGCACACAAACACTTGGGAAAGCCCCGAATGGGTATCCAAGGCTGCGTGTGGGTAAGAGAGAGAGAGTTGTATGAGGAGATGGTAGGGAGGGGAGTACAGGACTGCGGCGGGACCCGCTCTTTTCCATAAACATCAACAATATCCTCTCTCCATCGCACCTGTATCCCTCCGTCGCAGGAATATCGAGGAAGAGAAGGGGAGGTGATCGTCTATAGTGTGGTTGCGGCCAAGAATCCAGAACAAATAATGATCTGGTTTCGGCACAGGGCCGGGTGGCTGTGCCTTCCGAGATCCCATCACTTCCCCTTTCGTCTATTTTGGTTGATTCCTTGACCAGGACCAACGGCCTCTAGTACAACAGCAACCTGTGGTTCTAAATGCATAAAAGAATGAGCAATCGCACCCACTATTCTATTCGGTCCTCTCCCTTGTTGTCTTCTTCGCGCCTTAAGCGCCTGTATAACCGTAACACCCAAGGAACACCAAGAGGGCGTACGTTAATCCCAGCCATACTATATATCCTTGAATGTTTGAGCCTCGTTGACTGTGTTATTCCAGTATCATGCTCAAATTCATCCCCATTGGAAGCGCCACTTTGACAAATTCAGTTATCCTGGACAGTCTAGGGACGGAAAGCTCTAAAGACGATTGTGCCTCGTAAGCCCTCACGAAATCCTGTGGTAACAAATTCAAACTGTTGGTTGTTGCTACGCCACATGCACTCACTGTGTTCCAGGAGGAAATTAGTGTAGGTGGGCAGTTTGCGGGATTGCGGTGCCACTTAACTTACGAAGCGGCTCTAACGCAACGCCTTCAAGGTGAATAATTTGGCTCGACGAGACCCATCAAGAGTTTGTCTCTTTCTCAATACCACAGTACATACTTAATCGATCAATCATGCTGTCTCGGAATCGTTTAGAGCATAGTGTAAATGGAGGTGGTGAGTATTGACGTCTTCGATTCCTTATCTTTCCTTATGCTGAGACCATTACTATTCAGCTTCGTTGGTTTCAGATCAGAAGATAATTCTCCGGACCCGCTCCCCCCTCGGGGACTACTCAAACGCCTAATCTACTCAAAAGTTGTTCATGGCACTACCATTTATCCTATTCGACAACAATATTCTGCACATTTTCGCTAGGTGTTTCATGCTAACTCAGAAACCCTCTCTTCGACATTCAGAGATACACTTCGGCAGGGACAACGTGGATCTCATCCGCACCGACTTTGCATTATACATCGTCTCGATCTACCCGAGAACATTGTCTGATTCCTATGGGCTTCGTCCGACGCCGCAGAGTATGATCGTATTATTTGAATTGGACTGCGCTCATCATCTAACAGATTTTCTCACTGCCCCTTTGTCGGCGCCATTCTATTTCATTGCTGGCGTACTTGGTATGAGCCATAAGTACGATACTCTGCATCCTACGCATCGAGCGTTGGTGCATCTTGATCTGTCCTCGATCTACTCGACCTCACCTACAAACACGACCCTTTATGATTACGACTCTTTTGGTACGATTGAAGACCATGTCATTACGCTGGATCTTGCAAAGGAGTACGATATACCCTGAATCCGACCTACGACAATGTACACCTAACAGAATCTTTGAACTGGCACACAACGGTCAACTCGGCAAGGAAGACGGAGGGACTATACTCGTTCTCAGGAATACAGTGCAAAAAACTTATGCGGAAACGATCTTACACGGCTCACTGGTTTCGCATGCAGACAAATGCGAAAACAAGACTGCCTGCGCAAAAGCGGAGGTGGTTTCTGCCTCCGTGTGATGGATATTCAGAGCGACCTTCTTAACCCCCTTCAGAATTCTGGCTTGTGTACTCTTTGCTCGGCTTCCATCAAGGAAACCGGCATCGCTACCTGGCATACTGTATTTCAATGTCTTGCTTCATTTGTTACTCCTTATACGTGGAACGAACTATATGCAGCACAAGGAGCTACTTGAAACTCCCTCTTCAACACGATTTGTTCCGTGCCTCGGATGGCAGTTACGACCACCTGCGCTGTGTAGCGCCGATCGTCAGGTCCAATGGCAGTATTACAACGGTACTATTACCTACAAGGCGGATCAGCTGGGGGTTGAAGTGTCGGTTCTGAGGAAATTATATGTACCTTCAATTCCTATGTAGCCTCGAGTTCACCAACCACTCCTGTTCGTATCCCCAGGTGTCGATAGTGATTCCAAATTTCATGCTGTGCCCTGTAGTTCTCTATCGCGCTGCGTCTGTCACGCTTACCATGTCAGATCAAGGGAACAAAATCCGAGCATAGAGTATGTAGTGGATTGGAGGGTCGTACAAATCCAATATAATTAACCGAGCTTGCAGAAAAGTATGAGATGTAAGGTCAAACGCTGGTGTCTCCGTACAATTTCTTTGATGCCAGATATAGTGCACGACTGAGCGCATTGGACGCAGCACGAGGCGTCGTTCTTGGTGTTAAGGAGGTTACTTCAGAGGTAGAAACCATTTGCTTGCTCAAAGAGGCATCATCTGTCGGTCGTGACTTGTCCGTGTACTCTGTATTCGTGTGATATAAACTTTATTCACAGTTGACATGAATAGCGGAAGATATAACGCACCATCAGGCACACGTACAGACTCTACAGGTCGATCACCGATGAGAACATAGTCACGATAAAGCAAGCTGTCCTCCTCCGGCTCGCTCAGCGACTTGGCCGGCGATGGAGCTCGGCTTGCCATATCCACAGCGCGACGCAGCTTGTCTATCGCTATCGCTCTAGATGACCTACGTGGTTTGTTCTGTCAACGCAGTTCATCACACTTCAGCGCGACTGCACATTACCAATCTGGACCAAGGATCTCATTCCCCGCTGGCGGTGCTCCGTCATGTACAGAGCGTTGATCCGTCTGAGGCAACTTTCCACTTGACGCCCTTGATTTCCCCTTTTTCGGGTTTGGGAATTTGGAATTTTTAACGGCTTCGCTGTTAAAGAAGTCTTCAAAGCCCGCGCGCTCGACTGGGTTGCGCTTCAGTAGAACACGAATGAGCTCCTTCACATCTCTGGGTACAGGAGAGTCCTTGCTCCCGCCTCCACTGTTCTCGGGGTCGCGGCTTTCGTCTGGAAAATTTATCCCATTAGATTGCTCGATCTTCCTGAGAAGCTCGATATGGTTCTGGGCGCGGAATGGGGGCTTGCCCACACACATCTCAAAGAGGACGGCGCCAACGGACCACAAGTCGACTTTCGCGGTGTATTTTTCGTACCGCAGAATTTCAGGTGCCATATAGAGGCTAAAGTGAGGATGCTCAGAGGTTTATATATAAATATAAGCGAGTGAGGGCACTTACGGAGCACCACACAGCGTCTCTGCCATCATACCGTCTGGCAAATTACGAGCAAACCCACAGTCGGCAATTTTGATTATTGGAACTCCCAAAGGATGACCGCGAGTAAGAAATTCAGGTTCCGGTGCGCTCAAAAGTAAATTCTGTAATTATTTGTTAGCTTCCAGTTAACCCGTTTCGGAGATGGGATAGCCAAAATAAGTAAAACATTAGCTACCTGAGGCTTAATGTGGCGATTAACAAGGTTTTTCTGCCGTAGAAATTTGAGTGCGCGAGCTAAGGTTAGGGCTAACTCAGCCTTACAGAGCCGCGTGACGGTCAAGAAACTCACCAAGTTGACGGAGGAAACTTCGGATAACAATTTCGTCTAGGCCACCGGTATCCGGATGGGCATAATACATAGGTGCGCTGCCAAGAGAAGGTACATATTCAAGTCCTTCTACGCGGCCGCGTTTTGCGATGTAGTTTGTTAGGTTACCGCCTCCACAGTACTCCATGATGAGGGAGATTTCTTGTTCGGTGTCCTGGAGTGACATAATTAGTTCACAACGAAGTCTTTATGATGACAACATACGATGACATCAATAAGTTGAACTATGTGTGTATGCGGTAGCGACTTCAAAATTTGAATTTCCCTCTGGAGCCTGTCGAAGTGTTGTGCGGTCAATACATGACGCATAATAGTTCTAATAGCGACTTGTTGATGAGTTCCCTGTATACAATACTGAGACCTGGATGACACTCTGCGCAAGATGTCCATGATTACCTCGTGGTATCCCTTGTAAACGGTTGAAAGACTTCCCTTGCCGATATTGTCCACAATCACATATGGTGTTCGGCGCTCTATCGGCACGCTAATATCATCCGCTAGAGTGATGGAGTTACCTGGGCTCTGCACGATAGAATTAAGCGCATTTAAGGTGACCAAATCAACGGATTTGCCCATCTGGCGACGGAAGTCAACTGCGGAGGGGTTTAGGGCAGTGAAACTGTGTCGCATATCCTCGGGCGCTCCTGTACTCAGCAATCCAACAACCGAAGAGGCCATTGGCCTCAGTGACGGCTCCCTGCTCCAACAACTGTCCATACATGACCATATCTCTTCGGTCAAGCCCCAAACAGTCCAGGACAGGCTCGAGGCCAGAGGACGCTGTGGACGACCACCGGATTGGACGTGGTGTATAACATTGTAGTCATTGGGTAAATTTGCAAAGGGAATCTTTCCAGTGAAAATCTTATAGAAATCGAACCTGTAAAGTTATTAGCTCATGAGACGGCGGAGCAGCGCACCTCAAGGCAAACACATCCCCATGCATAGATATCGCTGGCTCTAGTGTTTTTCGGTCTCTCTTCCTCTTCCTCTTCCTCTTCGTTACCTTCCACAGAAATGAGCTCAGGTGCCTGCCACCGGACCGTACCTCCTGAAGAATTATCTTTGGTTTTCGACGTCCATCCCACAATCTCGGAATTTGATACCGACGAGATACCGAAATCGGCCAGAAGTGCTCGACCACCATCATCAACAAGGATATTGGGCTGTATTGATCAGCATAAGATGCAACCGAATAAAATATCAACATACACCTTTCAAATCTCCGTGAATGATACCAAGATCGTGCAAGTACGCAAGACCATTTCCTACGTCTAATGCCTACACAGTGTCTGTTCATGCCTGCTTCACTTTCTAAGATTGATGTGAGCTTACTAGCATTCGTCGTTTGGCCGTCAGGTTGCTCCTCAGATAGTTATTGATGTCCCCGTTTTCCATCCATGTTGACACAATTGCGATCCGTCCCTGGAAAAGAAACAGTCCGTATATTGCCAGGACGTTCGGGTGTGATAGTTGACTCCAGAGAACAGCTTCTTTTGAAATTTTCTTGCAACAAACGGCAAGTGAATGGGTGTAAAAAGATATCACAAAACGACTTACCTTCAGTACATGGTCAATCTGACTCTTCTCATACAGACGTATCGTCTTCAAGCAAACTACCTGCGCACGAAACTTCCCTTTGTATATGTCGGCGAAGCCACCCGCTGTGACAGGATACTGGCCGATCTGTTGGATACCGTCTAGCACGTAACACGCAGGATAGAGCCCTGACCGCTTTGAGATTCTCTGGACCGCGACAATGAGGTCCTTGCGAAGATGATTGTCTAGATCAGCCACATCGAGTAGCTGAGCACAACCGTTTGAGTATGACCCCCAGACTGGCAACGAACTGTGTGATAGTGTCTTACTTGTTGCAGCGTGTCGAGTAGCTTCTGTGCATCGGCTACGTTGCAATCAACGAGGCGCTTGTAGAGTTGTTTGTCATGAAGGATTGATTTGAACCGAGTCAGGAGCGCGTGACGACTACCACATATTCGAGCTGAGGTTTAATGTGCTTGAAATCAGCCGGAGGGGCCAGAACATACTCTTGGTGATCAGGGACGTGCTGGTGAGGTTCAGGAGTCGACTTGTCGTTCAAAATTCAGGCATAACACATACTCTTGGTTGAGTCCAGGTGCTCAGTTTCTTGAAGAACATGAGTAGGCGTAGCAGTTCAGAAATTTGGGACTGGTAACTGGAGGTCAACAGGCATTGAACACGTTCCTAACACAGCCTCGTCCTTAATATAATAACGTAAGAAAGTCATCACAGCCTGATCTCTACCCCATCTGGCCACATCTCCATCCATCGTCGGAGCCTTCATCGCTCTTCTGCCACTTTTGTCAACCAATTTCGGGGTGAAATGAAGACCGGACAGCCCAATTGCCCCGCCCACTGAGGACTGCAGAGATAGGCGGTAAAAGCCCCTTCAAACGAGATACACGCCGTGCAATGTGAGGCAGACATCCCGAGGCATGTCTGATGCCAGATAGTACGAGGCTTGTTAGATTTGGGGCTTGTTGCAGGAAGCCGAGTAGCTTATTGAAGCCTACAGTCGACATTCCTGTTGTAATACCAAGATGTGTAATGCCTGATAGAGTTTCAGATGAAATATAAGTTGGGATGTAGTCCAGGTCAAGACTGCGCAGGCCCGGCAGGTCCTCGAAATACGTGACACCGACAGTCTCTTTCTGCTTGATACACAGCCGCTCGAGGGTTGGATGAGCGCGGAAAAAGTCACTTTGTGAATTGTTGAAGCTGAATGAAATAACGGTAAGCCGTTGAAGGTGTGGCCATATGGCTCCTTGGAACATCTGCTGAAGGATCTTTTCTACCATGTCTTGACGGTAGGAAGGCAGTTCAATGCAAATATCTCTAAGTGTGGCAGTATTGAGTAGGACTGCCACAATGAGCCGCATATGAACTTCGATGGCAAAGTTATTGGACCCCGAGTCTCGCTTGTCTGAGAACGCAAATTGAGTAAGATTGGATGGTGATCGAAGCTAGGCATTCAGGCATAAGCCAATAAATTAAGTGATCATCGTTGTACCAAAGTAGAAAAGTAGCTCACCGACGGGGTCAGGCAGTCGGTGATCGCAGGTGCCTGTAAGTGGGTCTTTGGGAATACATGTGCAATTGTATTTCAGTGACGTTTGAATGGGAACCAAAGATAGCCTCGTAGACCGCAATCGGCGGGGAGCAATGTGAGCGCCATATGAATGTTTTCAAGCGAGGCATCGACCGAATACCACCGGCCAGCGCGTTTAATGCCACACGACCATCTCTAAGAGAGGGGGTATACGATCATGTCTTCTACTCACAGTAGAAGTTATTTGAAGCTGACAGACTGTAAGGCTGCAGATAAATCGAATGCCAGAGCACCCCAGAGCGTGGTCCGCTCAAAATCGGACGATATGTGACGGAAATGCAGATGTCGAGGAATTATGAGGTCGCACACATGTTGTGATGTTGCAAGGGAAAGCAGGTCACTGGTGGAATCCACAAGCCGAAAAATGTCTTCCAAGATGTCAAAAGGAAGTGTGGTGTAGGTGCTCATCGTAGAGGAAGGCAGGTGCTGACTCAAAAACTGATATCAATCGACGCTGAAGCCATCAAAGTCTTTCGGTGATTTCGTAGGCCCGGAGGCGTAGATGAACTCAGGGTCGAGCCACGACCGGCCAACTTAGAGTATTTGAAGCCGGGATGATGGTAAAGATATAGCCTCCAAACAGACCTTATTTGTACAAACTTATGATACAGTAGTCGAATGTAACGTCTGCATCAACATAAGGTCTAATTGGTAAAGCTATCGATTCCGTGAAATTCGGCGTCATATAAGGCTTGGAAAAGAGGATTCTCGTGAATGCAGTAGCTGTATACGCTTCACGTACGGTGGGGAGCTATATATATTTATGTGGAACCTTGTCTATTACATTGTAAGATACTGAAATTGTGTTATTATGGGCTCGAAGCCAACTCGAAGCAGTAGAAAACTAGTTGAAAAATATCGGGGCCGGGGGACACGACAATCCCACCAAGCTTCGGCACACCGTTGTCATGTCCTGGTGATAATACAACCAAACGTCGTGAAATAGAGAGGCAGATGCGGGAGTTAGGCAGTGAGTCGTTACGCATGCGTGGCTTGAGATCCTGCATGGGGGCGTGTCGTGTGAGAATTGACGGCGCATGCTATAGGTAAGGCCAAACACAAGGGCGTGGCGCAGGCAAACAGATGCATGTGGTCGAAACCCCACCCGAAGTTGCAAGAGAAAAATAAAGAAGGAAAAGGAGTTCACAACAAGACAAATGTCGACTTCCCTGTCCATTGGAGAACAAGCGCAAACAGCAGAAACGAGAACGAAACTGAGCCTCGGTAAGATGCCTCACCGAACGCATGCTACCACAACCATCGCAACATAAAGCTGAAGAGAATAATGCCAACACGCAAACGAGCGTCCAACCCCGTTTGAGTGCCGTTTGAGGGGGGGATGAAATGCAGAGGAACAAGAAATAGGGAGTCGATAACTCGGGAACAAAGGACGAAAAGGAAGGTGAACGAATAACGAATAGCCGGAACGCAAAAAAAAACACCCGAATGAGCGACGGGAGACATAAAGGCGTCACATCAAACCACCGCACCCACCTGCATGAACAAGAGATAAAAAAAGAAGACAAAGCGCCCACCGGTGCCCATATCTATCAAACGAAATACAAACAAAAAAAAGAAACAAAGCAAACAGGCACGGGAAATATTGGCGGATCCTGATACAAGTGGACTCCTTCGCCACGCAGCGGAGGATGGTCTCGAACCTTGGGGTTCGGTTAGTCGGAAGATTCGGAAGCTGAACGAGCGTCAGTAAGCTCTCTCGACGTCTCGAAGAAGTAAAAGGAGGGGAGGGAGGAGGGGAAAGGAGAGGGAAGGGGAACAAGTGGGTCGAGGCCTGGGAGGCAGCGGGGGGATGGCGGTGAGAAGGAAGGGAAGGGAAGGAAAGGGAGATTGGGGGTTGGGCGTGCGGTGCGATGCGGTGTGGTAGGTAAGGAACGGGGCGAGTGTAGGTGGTGGAGGTGAGTGCAAACAAGGGAGGAGGAGGAGGGGTGAGAAGAGAGGGAGCGGGAACGAGGGACAAGGAGAGAGATAGGGCAGGAGGAGGACCGGCTGTAGGTTAACGAAGGGATAGGCACGTACGTCGGCTGGCCATTGGACGCACAGGCAGTTGGGAGAGCCCCGCATGGATATCCGGGGCCAGGATTAATGTACCGGAAGGCTGCGCGTGGGTAAGAGCGATAGTTATATGAGTGGAAAGCGGGGAGATGGTAAGGAGGGGAAGTACAGGACTACGACAGGACCCAAGCATCAACGGTCTCTCTTCTGTGTCGCGCCTGTGTACCCCGCGGCAGGAACGTCGAGGAGGAGGAGATTGTCACCGTGCGGAGTGGTCAAGAACGAAGAGATTGATAAGCGTTGGGTGGCTGTGCTATTCGGAGATCCGATCACTTCCCCTTTCGCCTATTTATATCCAGTCGATCTCATTCCTTAACCAACGACCTCCACAGCTACAACTTGTTATGACTTCACGATGGCCTTGTTCTTGTTATCGATTGAAAAAGGCATCACTGCCTTCTCCTTAAGCTTTTAATTCTTGCTCTATCTTGGCGTCGTCTATCAATTTTACTAGGTATTCAAACAAAGTGTTGACTTGCAACTCTTTAACGCCAATACTTCCTTACACGATACTATACAGATTTCCCCAGTAACCCTTATCTGCACAAGCTCTTGGTCCTCGTTGGGCCAAATCCATACTGGCACCCTCGATGTGCTATCGAAACACATTCTTCTCGATGGTGCCGATTGCGACGTTCTCGTTCTGACTGGTAGAAAGGTGTTTTATGCTACCTCAGGATCCCTCTCGTCAGAATTCTCAGCATTCGGAGATATGATCCTGCAGGGAAAATATGGATCTCATGCGTACCGACTTCGTATTATACGTCTTCTCGATCCACCCGATGACATTGTCTGTTTCTTATAGGCTTTGTCCGACACTGCAGAGTATGATTGTATTATTTGAATTGGACCGTACTAATAATTTAACAGGGTCTTCCCACCGCCTCCATTGTCACCGTCATTCCGTTTTAACACTGACATACTTCGTACGAGCCATAAGTACGATGCTCCACATCATAGGCATTGAGCATTGATGCATCTGTCCTCGACCTACTTGACTTCACCAATAAACTTCCCCTTTTACGATCATGATTCTTCTGGTACGGTTGAAGACTATGTCATTACACTAGATCTTGCGAAAGAGTGTGATATACCCTGAATCTGACCTATGGCGATGTACGCGCTAACAGGATGCACACCCAACGGAATCTTTGAACTAGTATACAATAGTCTACTCGGCAACTCCTCACATGTGGAACGAACTATATGCATCACACTTGTTCCGTACCTTGGATGGTAGTTGTGACTACCTGTGCCGTGTAGCGCCGATCCTCAGATCCACTGGTCGTGCTTACCGTGTCAAATCAAGGGGAAGAAATTCGAGCACAGAGTATGTAGTGGAGGTATCGCGTTGATAGCAATGCAATACATAAAATTGACCAAGCTTACAGAAGTACTGTATGTAAGGTCAAACTCCGGTGTCTCCGTACACTTGCTTCGATGCATGATTTGGTGCACGACTGAGCGCGTTGCACGCAGCGTGAGACGTTGTTCCTGGTGTTATGGAGGATATTTCAGAGGAAGGAATCATTTGATTGATAGGAGAGGCATAATCTGTCGGTTGTGACTTGTCCATGTACTCTGTATTTGTGTGATATAGATTGCTTTGCATGTCACTTTGCAGTTTGTCCTCGTTTGAAATTGAAATTGACGTGAATAACGGAAGACATAACGCACCATGAAGCACGTGTTCAAATTCTACAAGTCGATGAGAACGTAGTCACGATTTAGCAAGCTTTCCTCCGCCTCGCTCAGCGACTTGGCCGTCGATGGAGCTCGGCTTGCCATATCCGCACCATGATCGAGATTCTCCATCGCTCTAGATGACCTACGGAATTTATTGTGTCAACGCAGGTAATAACATTTCAGCGACAGCACATTACCAATCTGAACCAAGGATCTCATTCCCCGCTGGCGGTGCTCCGTTATGTACAGAGCGTTGATTCGTCTGAGGCAACTTTTCACTTGGCGCCCTTGATGTTTCCTTTTGCGGTTTTGGGAATTTGGAATTTTTAACGGCTTCGCTATTAAAGAACTCTTCAAAGCCCGCGCGCTCGAGTGGGTTGCGCTTTAGTAGAACACGGATGAGCTCCTTCACATCTCTGGGTACAGGAGAGTCCTTGCTCCCGCCTCCAATGTTCTCGGGGTCGGGGCTTTCGTCCGGGAATTTTAAGCCGTTAGATTTCTCGATCCTTCTGAGAAGCTCGATATAGTTCTGGGCGTGGAATGGGGGCTTTCCCACACACATCTCAAAGAGGACGGCACCAACAGACCACAGGTCGACTTTCGCGGTGTATTTCTCGTACCGCAGAATTTCAGGTGCCGTATAGAGGCTAAAGTAAGGGTGCTCAGAGGTTTAAATGTATACATGAGTGGGTGAGGGCACTTACGAAGCACCACCCAGCGTGTCTGTCATCATACCATCTGGCAAAGTACGAGCAAACCCAAAGTCGGAAATCTTTAGTATTGGTACTCCTAAAGGATGGCCGCGAGTAAAAAATTCGGGCGCTGGTGCGCTCAAAAGTAGATTCTGTAACTATTTGTCAGCTCCACAGATAGTTTATCTGTTTCGGAGATGGGAATAGACAAGACAATCAAAATATTAGCTACCTGAGGCTTGATGTGGCGATTAACAACGTTTTTATGGTGTAAAAACCTGAGTGCACGAGCTAAAGTCAGGGCTCAGCCTTACGGAGCACTGGTGACAGTCAAGAAACTTACCAAGTTGACGGAGGAAGCTTCGGACAACAATTTCGTCAAGGCCACCGGTATGTGGATGCGCATAATAAATAGGTGCGCTGCTAGGAGAAGGTACATATTCGAGCCCTTTTACGCGACCACGGTTTGCGATGTAGTTTGTTAGGTTACCGCCTCCACAGTACTCCATGATGAGGGAGATATCTTGTTCGGTGTCCTGGAGTCGACATAATCAGTTCACGATGAAGTTTCATTATGACAACCTACAATTATGTCGATAAGCTGAACTATGTGCGTGTGCGATAACAACTTCAAAATTTGAATTTCCCTCTGGAGGCTGTTCGAGAGTTCTGCGGTCAATGAATCATGCTTAATAGTTTTGATAGCGACTTGTTGATGGGTTCCCTGTACACAATAATGAGACCTTGACAACACGTTGCGCAGGTGTCTAGGATTACCTCGTAGTAGCCCTTATGAACAGTTGAAAGACTTCCCTTGCCAATATAGCCCACAATCACATACGGCTTTCGGCCCTCCATAGGCACGTTAATCTCATCTGCCAGAGCGATGGAGCTACCCGTGCTCTGCACAATAGAATCAAGTGCATTTAAGGTGACCAAATCGATGGATTTGCTCATCTGGCGACGGAAGTCAGCTGGAGAAAGGCTTAGGGAGGTGAAACTGCGTCGTATATCCTCAAGCACCCCTGTGCTTAGCAGGCCAACAAGAGAAGAGGCAATTGGCCTCTGCGACGGATCCCTGCTCCAACAACTGTCCATACACGACCATATCTCTTCGGTCAAGCCCCAAACAGTCCATGACGGGCTCGAGGCCAGAGGACGCTGCGGACGACCACCAGATTGGACGTGGTGTATGACATTATAGTCATTGGGTAAATTTGCAAAGGGAATCTTTCCAGTGAAAATCTTATAGAAATCGAACCTATAAGTAATTAGCTCATGAGACGGCGGAGCAGCATACCTCAAGGCAAACACATCCCCATGCATAGATATCGCTGGCTTTAGTGTGCTTTGTTCTCCCCTCTTCTTTGTTATCCTCTACAGAAATGAGCTCAGGTGCCTGCCACCGCACTGTACCACCCGAAGAATTATCTGTGGTTTGCGACGTCCATTCCACAATCTCGGAACTTGATACCGACGAGATACCGAAATCGGCCAGAAGTGCTCGACCACCATCATCAACGAGGATATTTGGCTGCATTGGTCAGTATAAGATGCAACTGAAGAAACTATCAACATACGCCTTTCAAATCTCCGTGAATGATACTAAGATCGTGCAAGTACGCAAGGCCATTCCCTACGTCTAATGCCTATGCAATGCCTATTCACGCTTACTTCACTTTCCAAGATTGACTTGGACTTACTAGCATTCGTCGTATAGCCGTAGGGTTCCTCCTTAGATAGTTATTTATGTCCCCGTTTTCCATCCATGTCGACACAATTGCGATCCGTCCTTGGAAAAGAAACAGTCCGTATATTGCCAGGACGTTCGGGTGTGATAGTTGACTCCAGAGAACAGCTTCTTTTGACATTTTCTTAGAACACACGGCAAGTGAATAGATGTAGAGAGATATCCTGGAACGACTTACCTTCAGTACATGGTCAATCTGACTCTTCTCATACAGACGTATCGTTTTCAAGCAAACTACCTGCGCACGAAGCTTCCCTTTGTATATGTCGGCGAAACCACCTGCTGTGACAGGATACTGGCCGATCTGTTGAATACCGTCTAGCTCATAACACGCAGGATAGAGCCCTGACCGCGTTGAGATTCTCTGTAGCGCGACAATGAGGTCCTTGCGAAGATGATTGTCTAGATCAGCCACATCGAGTAACTGAGCACAACCGTTTGAGTTTGAGTATGACCGTCAGACTGGCAGCGAACTGTGTGCTGATGTCTTACTTGTTGCAGTGTGTTGAGTAACTTCTGTGCATCGGCTGCCTTGCAATCAACGAGGCGTTTGTAGAGTTGTTTGTCATGAAGGATTGATTTGAATCGGGTTAGAAGCGCGCGACGACTACCACATATTCGAGCTGAAGTTTAGATGTGCTTGAAACTTCCTGGAGGGGTCAGAACATACTCTTGATAATCAGGGACATGCTTGAGAGATTCAGCTCGACTAGACATTCAAAGTTCAAGACGCAACACATACTCTTGGTTGAATCCAGGTGCTCAGTTTATTGAAGAACATGAGCAGGCGTAGCAGTTCAGGAATGTGGAACTGGTAATTGGAGGTCAACAGGGGGCATTGAACACGTTCCTAACACAGCCTCGTCCTTAATAACGTCAAGAACCATCACAGCCTGACCTCTACCCAACCTCTTCAGGAGTTCCATGAGAGAGCGAGGTGAAAGAATGGGTTGTTGTATGCATGGCGTGGCCGAGATCTTCCTTTTTAGGGTGTCGTGGGAACCACCTTCTAGTATATCGCAAGACACAGGACGCGGCGAGATGGCGGGGAAGTGTCACGTGACTTTGATCGGGCGTGTCCCCGGGACACGGCGGGCTCCTCGCGGGGGGAAACGTCGTTGTTGGTAGGGGAGGGGCGTCGGGGACCGTGCTAGACAGCAGCGACGCGTAGATATCAGACGTTTGTGATGTGTCCATCAGCGATCATCAGTTTTCGGGCTCGTCCGCGCCGCTCAGGGTCCTCGGCGTGTCCTGTACGTTCAAAATCATCTAATTTGCACCAGGACACACCAAGCAGTGTGAGTGCCACTTAAAAAGTGCGTGTCCAGGGCAGTTCTAAGTTCGTTTATTTGCACCAGGACACGCCCAAGCCTTCAAAGGACACGTCTGATTTATAACATCAAAAAAGATCCATTTCCGGGGGTAAATGTATGTATTTTGGCGCTCGACACTGTTTTCATAACTCCCTGGATGCAGGAAAATTCCAAGACTTGTGTGAGATGTAGCTATACACCTCTAGATATGAGATATACTTATGGAGGTCTGGTGTGTGGTAGGGGTGTGGTAGGTAAGGAGAGGAGCGAGTTTAGGTGGTGGAGGCGAGTGCAAACGAGGGAGGAGGAGGGGTATGAAGAGAGGGAGCGGGAACGAGGGACAAGGAGAGAGATAGGGCAGGAGCAGGACCGGCTCTAGGTTAATGAAGGGAGAAGCATGTACGTCGGCTCGCCATTGGGCGCACAGGCAGTTGGGAGAGCATCACATGGGTATCTGGGGCAAGGGTCAATGTACAGGAAGGCTGCGCGTGGGTAAGAGATCGGAGAGTTATATGAGTGGAAAAAAGGAACACGGTAAGGAGGAGACGTACAGGACTGCGACGGGACCCAAACATCGACAATCTCCCCTCTCCATCGCACCCGAATACCCCGTTGCAGGAACGTTAAGGAAGAGGAGATCTAAGGGGAGGAGATCGTCACCGTGTGGGGTGATCTGGAGCAGTGTTATTAACAATGTGAGAAATACCTCACACCGAGGGGGGTTGTGACCTCACATTTCTCACATGGATGAAAACATTTCCAACACAGCCCTTAGTAGTGGGAGAATAACGAGCGCCCGGTGGCTGTGCTGTTCGGAGATCCGATCACTTCCCCTTTTGCCTATAAATTTGTTTGATCCCATTCCGAATCAGCCGATCTCATTCCTTAACCAACGACCTCCACAACTACAACTTGTTATAACTTCACGATGGCCTTATTCCTGTTATCGACAGAAAAGGGCATCACTGCCTCGTCCTTAAGCTTATAATTGTTGGCGTCGTCTATCAATTTAACTAGGCATTCAAACAAAGTGTTGACTCGCAACTCTTCAATACCCGTACTTCCTTACACGAAATGAGGTATATGCCATAAGCTACGATACAGGAATCCGCCATTAACCCTTATCTGCACAAGATCTTGGCCCTTGTCGAGACAAATCTAAACTTGCACCCCGATGTGCTATTGAAACCCATTCTTCTCGATGGCGCCGATTGCAACGTTCTCATTCTGGCTGGTAGCAAGGTGTTTCATGCTAACTCAGGATCCTTCTCTTCAGAATTCTCAGCATTCATAGATATGGCCCTGCAAGGAAAACGCGGATCTCACGCGCGCCGACTTTGCATTATATGTCTTCTCGATCCACCCGATGACAGTGTCCGACACCGCAGAGTATGATCGTATTATTTAAATTCGACCGCGCTCATCATTTAACAAATTCTTCTCACAGCCTCCATTGTCGGCGCCATTCCATTTCATTGCTGGCGTACTTCGCATGAGCCATAAGTACGATGCTCCTCATCTTATGCATCGAGCGTTAATGCATCTGTCCTCGATCTGCTCGACGTTACCAATAAACTTGCCCTTTTGAACTTATGATTACGTTCATCCATGGTGAGGGTCTCCAAAAATACGGTTCACAGCTCTTCAATTCTGTGCCACCCAAGGCGCGCCTGACACGTGCCCGCCGTTCACACCTGGCACGATAATATCAACCGTCAGGTTATTATCTTTCGCTCTTTCATCTCCCTTAGGGTCGATCTTGAGCATTTTGCTCATAGATTGAGTCCACCCTCGCCTTGAGAGTTTAGCCTACATATGAGCTTTCTTTCGTGACGCTTGTGCGTCTCCCGGATTCTTCATTTTAGCATGAGCCATGATCCAAAACCGATTTGGGTGTGTGTGATCTTCTGTCCAGATGTCTAACGACAATTGATAAAACTTCCGCAGATCTGTCTATCGAAAGAATATATAGCTTTGATTATCATTTGCAGTCGAAATAAATACACAAAATAAGTCTCAAACCCCCCGGTGTGAAACTATTCGTACATAGCTTGCACCTTGTTAAATGACTCGTTGTCTGACCACTTGACTTCCATCGAGGGTGGTGTCTGGGACACCTCTGATGAAATTGGTAGCATCTACATCGTAGGATTTGCCATTATCGTCGGGGTCAGTCATGTTAGGTTTTCCCTCAATTTCGCAGGTGGGGCTGCCTCACGCACAAGTCTTGATTCATCCTCGTTTGATGAAATTGGCGAAAGGAACGTCCATCGCTTTATACGGCCACCTTGTAGACCATTTATATCCCACCACCAATACGTACAACCAGGTAAAGGTTGATTGACACCATACCAATGGTCAATATATTCGTTCCTCATAGTAACGTCGTTGATCTCTGGTACAAAACGCCGAGCATGCCAGACAACAACACGACACACCATCTCCTTCGCCGACTTTCTGACAATGTTGATTGATTATGCGGTGGTCACTGCAGGGCAAGAGACTCCACTTACAGGCCAGACCATACTGGCGGACGATACAGATGCCGCCATTGAATATACTGGGAGCTGGACGCGGAGCTCGAGCGTTATCAACGGGACGAATGCCAAGAGTAGGGCACCTGTTGGTGGCTCAACCTATGGGACTGGTGACCAGCATACATCTGCTACATTCCAGTTCGCTGGTAAGTCCATTCTCAAGGTCGATGGGAAAAGTACAATTTGGCCACTAGCAACCAAAATGAAATATCTCATGCCCACTTCTTGAAGGGTAGCGCGGAGACGCAAAAGTGGTACCCTTTTCATTGAGCCTTCGGCAAATCTTTCATGAGGCGTATCAGCAAGCTAGCAAATAATAGAGGTCCATGCGAATAGAAAAGGAACCAGTACGATCCGGAGAGCGTGAACGAGCCCCATAATCGAAAGGGTGACCCAAACTCCAATTCCGTCATTGATATGTGTCTGTAGTTGGGAATGTCAATCCACGACGAGACAAATGTCAACTTCCCAGCTCCTGGGAGAACAACTGCAAACAGTGAGAACGAGAACGAGAACGAGGCTGAGCCTCGTCAAGCTGCCCAACCGAACGTACGCTACCACAACAATAATGCGAACACGCGAACGAGGGTCTAATCCATCTCAGTGATCGATGATGAAAGTAGATGATCAGATAACCAACAAGAAATTAAATGGAGAGGAACAAGAATGGGGGGGTCGATAACCCGGGAATAAAGGACGAAAATCCAAGCGCACGAATAACGAATAGCAGGAGCGCAAAAAAAAAAGGAAGAGATGCACCCGAATGAGCGAACGAACACATAAGGAAAGGCGGCATGCCACGCCAAAAACAGATAAAAAGGAAGACAAAGCGCCCACCGGTGCCCATACTTACCAAACACAATACAAACACAAAAAAGAAACATAGCGAACACGCACGGTATAGATATACGGACCCAGATACAGGTAGAAAGCCTTCTTCGCCTTGCAGCGGAGGATAGTCTTGAGCCTGGGGGCCGCGAGGCGAAAGATTCGGAAGCTGGGCAAGCGTCAGTAAGATCTCTCCCTGTCTCGAAGAAGCAAAACGAGGGGAGGGAGGAGAAGAGAGGGAAGGAGAGGGAAGGGGAATAAGTGGGTCGTGGCCGGGATGGCGGAGGGTGGGAAGGGAAGTAAAGCTGGGAGTCGGATATGCGGTGCGGTGCTGTAGGCAAGGAACGGGGCAAGTATACTGTATAGATGGCGGAGGGGAGACAGCGGGGGAAGGGCGGGGATTCAGCAGGTTACGCATGCAAACAAGGGAGGAGGAGGGTATGAAGACAGGGAGAGAGCGGCTTTGAATCAACAAAGGGCGAAGCACGCACGTCAGCTCGCAATTGGGCGCACAAACAGTCGGGAAAGCCCCCAATGGATATCCAGGTCCAGGCTCAACAGGAAGGCTGCGCGTGGGCAAGAGAGAGAGTTATATATGAGTGGAAGGCAGGGGGATGTTAGGAAGGGGACGTACAGGACTGTGACGGGACCCGCTCTCATCCACTCTCCTCCGTAAACATAAACAATCTCCTCCTTCCACTGCACCTGTATCCCCCGTCACAGGAATATCGAAGAGGAGCTGAAGGGGAGGAAATCGTCAGCGAGGCGGTGGTCAAAATGAATGAATAGAACAACCGTTCCGGCACAGCGCCGGGTGGCTGTGTTGCTCGGAGATCCCCTCACTTCCCCTTTCGTCTATTTTTGACCTCATCCCAATCTCATTCAAGATCTCATTCCTTAGTAACCAACGACCTGCGGCTCTCTGTTCTGAAAGCCTAAAGGATGTTTAATCGCACATACCACATACTATTCTATTTGATCCTTTCTCTTGTTTTCGTCCCTGCGCCTGATGCGCCCGCATGAGCCGTAACACCCAAGCACTTAACACCAACAGGACCGTGTACGTCAATCCCATCCATACTATGTGTCCTTGAATTTTTAAGTCTTGTTGGCCGTGGGTTCTTTCAGTATCACGCTCCAAGTCCTACGGAAAATGGCATACAAGTTACGGGTCGCTACATATGCCCGCAATAAGTATCGGAAAGGCCGCTTTGGTACTCTAGGTAAGACAATGGTGTCTTGTAAGCCCCCCCCCCCCGAATTTCTGTGGCTGCAAATGTGAACTGTTTGTTGTTGCTTCCCCCAGCCATGAATTGTGTTCCAGGAGCCAGGAGATAGTTCTAAGTGGGCAACTCATAACATTAAAATTCCACTACACACATGATGCGGCTCTAAATCAATGCCTTCAAGTCGTATACCCTGGATCTCTACAAGAATCGGTCTTGCAAGCCCAGAGGTGGCGTTCGAGACGAGCTGACCCCGACGGGAGTTTCTCGATACTACAGCGTGTACCCCATGGGTCAAGCTGACCTCGTACGGATGAGGGTGTAACCATGAGCTGGTAAGTATTGAGTTTAATCCCTCACCCCTCCTTATCCTAACATCATTACTGTCCAAATTGGTTGATTTTAGGCCAAAAGGATGACACTCTCTGAGTCTTTCATCACTTCCTCCGGTACTAAACGCGTTCAGCATTCAATCGTACACCCCCAGTGGCGCGCACAAGGACACACGAGCACAATCCATGAACCGAACAAGGCTTGCTGCCACCAGAATTCGAAAGGTTGCCCCGTATACAACATAAACATACGTCAGCCTCAAGGTGGGCGGTGCGGCAGGGAATGGTCTACACCAACTCACTCTGTTATATTTCGCAGGTTGACTGATTTGTGATCTCAATGCGTACACCTGCACACGGAATATATGTTGCATCTTTGATTCTGATTCCCCCCACCTCTTAAGTGTCCCCCTGGCGCTACCACTTATCCCAGCCAATAACGATATCCTCCACATTTTCATTCAAGTATTTTAAATAATATCCACAGACGACGGGAAACATGCCCTCTGCTCTCGAGAGTGTTTGCGCCATGCGCCACCCATTGTCAAATATGTATAGCCTTGTACATCCATCTATCCGCCCGGTACGTGTGTGTCGTTTGTCATATACCGTGCACACCGCCCGTGCCCTGTATCACCCACCCTGCCTGCGACACCAAGCCCCCGTCCACACCGCCCCCCCAGCGGAAAAGTACAGAACATCGTACCACCTCTCTCGGTTTGACCCTACGTATACATGGTTCTTCCTGTTCCAATCTTTAGACAAATGGGAAGAATGGGATTTATACGCGCTTTTGACGCGCCTTCAAGGACATCCCATGCAATTGGCGCGACGGCGCGAGCCTCAGTCTGGGCTGGAGCGGGGGGTATCACGTGAACTGATTGTGAACATTCAAATTGGAAGGGTGATCAAACCAATACTTACAGGGGAGGAGGCACAACAATCAATCACGCGCCCAACTTCTGCCCGCCGTTCACACTGGCATGATATCATCAACCGTCAAGCCCCTATCTTTCGCTCTTTCATCTCCCTCAGAGTCGATCCTCAGCATTTTACTCATAGATTGAGTTCACCCTCGCCTTGAGAGTCAAGCCACATAAGAACTTTCTTTCGCGACGCTTGTGCATCTCCCGGATAACTTCGATTTGGCATGAGCCATGGTCCAAACCCGATTTGGGTGGTGCGTGATCTTCTATCCAGATGTCTAACGACAATTGATAAAACTTCCGCAGATCTGTCTATCGAAAGCATATACAGCCCCGATCATCATTCGCAGTCAACATAGGCACATAAAAGACGTTTCAAGACCCCCCGGTGTGGGACTACTCATGCATGGCTCGCATCTTGTTAGATGATGACTCCTTGACTGACCAATTGACTTCCGTCGTGGGTGGCGTCTGGCAAACCGCTGATGAAATTGGTAGCATCTACATCGGAGGATCTGCCACTGTCGTCGGAGTCACTCACGTTAAATTTTCCCTCAACTTCACAGGTGAGATCCCCTCACGCACAAGTCTCGATTCATCTTCGTCTGACAAAATCTGTGAAAGGAACGTCCATCGCTTTCTACGGTCACATTTTAGGCGATGAACGCCCCACGAACGACTCGTACAACCTGATAATTGTCGACACCTTGCCAACGGCCAATATATTCGTTCCTCAGAGTACCGTCGTCGACCTCTGGTATGAGACGCCGAGCATGCCAGATAACAACGCGACACACAACATCACCCTCGTCGACTTTCCGACAATGTTGATTGATTATGCGGTGGTCACTGCAGGGCGAGAGACTCCACTTACAGGCCAGACCTTACTGGCGGACGATACAGATGACGCCATTGAGTATGCTGGGAGCTGGATGCGGAGCTCGAGCGTTATCAAAGGGGCTAATGCCACGAGTAGGGCACCTGTTGGTGGCTCAACCTATGGGACTGGTGACCAACATGCATCTGCTACATTCCGGTTCACTGGCAAGTCCATTCTCAAGGTCATCGCAACTTTATGCCAATATTCTCAATGATATCCTCAATGATTAGGAACCGCGGTATCGGTCTACGGCATCAGCCCCTCTGACGATGGAGTGGTCATGAACTTTACGCTGGATGGGAATGTCTCGAGGATGAATCAGTATAACGCAACCCTCCATGACCCTAACTTCCTCTGGTACTCTCAGCACAATCTGCTCCCGGGAAATCATACGCTCGTTATGCAATTCGCGTCTGACACATCTGCACGTAACTTCACCTTGGACTATATCACGTACATTCCATCCTTCAGCACCCTCGCTTCGAAACCGAACTTTCCTCTCGCGTCGACTACGCCGGTATCGGCCTCGACCAACAATCCACGTCGAACTATTATTGGAGCAGTGGTGGGGCCCACTACTTTCTTGTTTATTGTGTTGGTGATCCTATACTGGAAAAAGAGGTGGGATGTATCTAAGAGATTGAAGTTATCTTCGCTGGAAGGTCAATCGTCCTTTTACGTCCAAAACTAACGCATCTGACATTTTCCCATTACCCAACAGCAATCCCCTACAATTTTACTTCGACAAGTGACAGCGACGGTAGCACACGATCCTTGGTTCCCAGCACTTCTACACTTCCAGGGCTATCTCCATCAACCGAGCTCCCCAATAACAGCCCAATGCTCGAGGTCCAACGTAAACCACGACATCCTGAGCATCCCACATCACGGCAAATCGTCCGCCAGAGTGATACTTCGAGGCCGTTTCTACAAGAAGTCAGAAAGCCACCATTGCCACAGACGTCACGACCATCCACTACTGAGCAGGATCGACCTGCACTTCAGCCCCAACATAAACATCCACTACCTGGACTTCCCTCTCGACCTACTCAGGGAGTGTACGATGCCGAGCCCGAGCCTCTTGAGGCCCAACAGAAGTCCCCACTCCCCGGTCAATTGCCTCGACGAGGC
The DNA here is from genome assembly GCA_018858115.1 of Tephrocybe rancida. Taxonomy (NCBI): domain Eukaryota; kingdom Fungi; phylum Basidiomycota; class Agaricomycetes; order Agaricales; family Lyophyllaceae; genus Tephrocybe; species Tephrocybe rancida. The sequence goes on from JABCKT010000034.1 coordinate 82,057, forward strand.
CCCGTGTCCCGCGATTCAAACCCTGAACCTCTTCAGGAACAGCATAAATCACGTCTTCCCGACGAATCAACTCGAAGGCCCCACTCAGGACGTGTCAATGAGCCCCTACTGCCTCTCGAGGAAGTACATAAGCCCACTCTACCTGGAGGCCGAACGCCGCCCGAGGATCCTGCATCAGCGGTACAAGAACAGCGAAAGCCAATACTTCCAGGTCGGTCACAGTCAGCCGAAGCACACGATGGACGAGAAGGTGCGGCGACCGTACGGGAGCAGCACAAATCACCCATCGCTGGCACGTCGACTCGAGCTCCAGGCGCAGGCGGGGGAGGAAATGTTCGAGCTTCCGCAACTGGCCCTCCTCCAGAAGATGCGATCCAACGAGACGACGTTCCCCATGCTCAAGAACAGCACAAGCCTCGCCTCACCGCCCCTGCAGCAGAGGATATCAGGGGTGAGCGTCGCGCAGACGAAAATGCGGCGTCTCTCAGGATCCGTACTGCTCAACCTCATCCCACACCGGTACCTGTCGATGTCCTCCAAAGCGCAACCGATTCCCCTCAGAGTCCAACACGCCGCCGAACGAGATGGTTGACATTCCAACAAAGCGAGGCGGCGCATAGTGAGCTACACCATCGTCCCCGCATGAATGTAAGCACTGACGAACATATTCTCCAGTCGAACCATTCATGCTCCCAGGCCCCGGTACTCCATCATCCAAGGTCCAAGAGCACCGGAAATCGCCCATTGCTGGCCTATCGAGCCGAGCTCCTGCTGGACAAGGCGAAGAAGGAAATGTTCGAGGTCGAGCAAGTGGAACTCCTGATGGCGACATCCCAGGTATACAAGAACAGCGCAAGCCACGCCTCACTGTCCATTCAGGTGAAGATATCAGGGAGGAACGTCGTGTAGCTGAGGCCACTGCCCTTGTACAAACTCCAGTCGACAACCACCCCCGAACCCCAGGCGTACAATCACCAATTATCCGCAGCGCGACCGACTCCGCACAAAGCCCAACGACGCGTCGGAAAACGAGATGGCGGGCTTTCAGGCGAAGACCTCCTGCCCACAGTAAGCTCACCCGTCGTCCCCTCATTTCTGTGACCACTAAGGAATGTATTTTCCAGTCGAACCTTTCCTCCTCCCGAGCCCCAGTACCAACCCATCCAATGAGCATCAAACCCCTGTCAACGACCATCCCAGCACTCTATCGAGGGGAAGAGAAGAACAAAACGTGAGCGGGGGCGGTGAACGAGTGCGACTGATGCTGGAGAGCGCGAATGTGAGGTTGACGGTGCTGGAGAATGTCAGGGCCGATCAGATGGTGCCGCCGCCCCCGTATCAGTCTGATGCATAATGGACTTGAGAGTTTGAAACATAGAACAATTGTGTTGATAGTTGGTTGATAGAGAGGCAGTACTGTAGTGTCCATCATGTAATTTGTAGGGCCACCAGAGAAAGGTGTGACAGGGGCGTGAGGGGCGTGCCATGAATTTCACGCCCCAACTTTGAGTTCACGGCCGCACGCCCCGACTTAAATGCTTGGAGGGAGTCAGCGGGTATTTCTCTATCCTTCAAGAGCTAGATTTGCATATTAGCTTCTGAACCATTGCTATAAAGTTTGATACCAGTTGCACTGGAGCTTGACCACATCATAACTACTTACATCTTTAAAAGTTTGCTGCTACCTGACAATGTACGCTCTGATGCACGTCCCGAAAAATGCCCCGGCTCGTCCAGATCGAGCGCCTCATGTACGCCCCCCTACTTGTACATCCCACATAATCATTTGGTACTGGCCGTAATATTTAGATCAGGTTGTGAGGCGTTGGTACGTCACGGCGGGAAGAGTTAATGGAAGTTAGGCGTCAACACAGATTTTACGCAGAAAGTGGTCCTGTAATGTGACGACCATCCGGAGAGCGCCATAGTATGTTTAAGCATGTACTAGACGTAGCAAAATTATTGAAAACATGAGAACCTGATCTCATAAGATGTTGTGACATTTATCGAAATTGTATTAGATTGATGCGTGATATACTGTCGCTTTCGTTATGTATTTTGGTTTTACAAGGCTGAGCATGTCCGTTCACATCCCAACTACACCCCGACCCTGTCCAGACCCCGTCCAAGCACGCCTCGATGACGTCCCTATGGCTGTGAATATTGGAGCGTGGCACGCCCCATCAGGTCCCTGGCACGTCTTTTTCTGTGTGCCCCTCTAGAATGACATGACCGTGACCGTTGCGAGGTCAAGCGAGAATACGCTACTCACCAGCAGAGAGGCAGGTCAGCGAAGTTGTCACATCGATGTAGGACTTATCAAGCATCTGGTTGAGTTAAATTTTCCCTAACGCTGCTACTTCTCGCAATGTACGAGCTTTTCCGAGCAGCGTGATCAGTACCCAAAATCCCAAAATCTATCTGCGAGTAGTGGGCTTTGCGACCACTCGGGCGCGCTACGCGGGTCGCTCATCTAAATATTTTTCGGTCGGAGTGAATATTCAGAAATAAGTCAAGTCTGAAGTTCTCGATGGTCCGACGGTACAAGTACAATTTGGCCACTAGCAAACAAAAATGAACACGACGAGCATGACGATGAAAATATAGGTACACCTACCTCATATTTCGTTCTGACTACAAAAACCCCGTTAACGTTGTCGTATCTGGTGCCCATTTGAAGGGTAGCAGAGACGCAAAGTGGTACCTGTATCATTGAGCCTTCGGCGAGCTTTTCATGAGGCGTATCAGTAAGCTAGCTATTAATAGAGGTTTATGTGAATAAAACCAACCAGTACGATCTGGATAGCGTGAACGAGCCCCGTAATCGAAGGGGTGGCCCAAACTCCGATTCCATCCGCAGTTGGGAAGGTCAAGGTAAGTTAATCTCGTATTTGAAGGGTAGTTGAAGTCGTCCTTGATGTAGTCGTCATTTACCATCCAGGTGCTTAGGTTGGGAAGAGAATCTAGAGTAGAGAGACCGATGAGCAACGAAGGACGAGGAAATCGAATAGAAGGTGCCTACGAAGCGAAGGCCCGTCGAATATAGCAGTGTGGCACCTTGGTTACTCGCGGAAAGCTACATGCAGTATCTTCGACTAAGAGTGAGTCGAGAGAGAGGGAATGATAGAGGAGGGAGAACTGACCTCTGCTTCAACGTTTGAACGACAACCCAACGTTCAACCATAGCTCGCACTACCACCGGCCAAGGAGATACACCCCCACGCCCACCTACCACCGTAATCGTCTCGTCAATGGTCCTGGAAACCGTCGACCTTGGTAGCCTTTTGGAGGCAAGGCGAGCTGAGGTCTGTAGTTGTTGAGAATACGGCAAGCGGCACCATCGATGGGAGTGGGTGGGAAATTGATGACGTTCGCCAGTACCATGCTGACAGACGCTGAGCTATGAACCCAGGCAGATGCGAGGGCTCGTAGTTGTCCTGAGGAAGTGTGCGTGTATGATTGAAATAGGCCCCAACCGTCGAGCTACAACTCACACTACCACCCACTATGCGTCCCCCACCTCTACCGTAGTCATCTCGTGAATGGCCCTGGAAACCATTGATCGAACGGCTCGGCAGACGAAGTTCTTGGAGCCTAGTGGGGTGGTCGACACAGATGTCTTACCGTGGCGGTGGGAGTGCAGGAGGCGTTAGAGGTGTCTGGGCTTCAACACAGTGTGAGCTGGGAGCGATTGACTTATTGAAAAGACAGGCCCACCTGTATCAATTATCATCACAATATTGGAAGATGATTCCCTTCGACGGCTACAACCAGACCAAATGCGAGCCCTCTAAGCACTGGAAATCGTGGTTTTGCCGGATCGCCATGGACATCGTCGATCGAACGGGATGTAGCAGCGAGAGTTTCTTGACTTGATATATGAGGTGTAAGCAACCGGCATTGACGATCCAGAGATCTGAACTTGCTGGACCCAAATATATACGCGGCACCGAGAGACGAGGGTTGGTATCGTGGTAGAGGAGAGTCGAACTCCGTGGCTATTGAGACGATGGCGTAGGGCTCCATCGCGGCAGAAAAACGGAGATCCGCGAGTAAGACTGGGCCCGTAGAAACAGGTGGCCTCGAGGGTTCGTAGCCGTCCTGAAGCACACATATGTAGAGTATGAGCTGTGGGGACGAGATCATGAGCCCGACCTCTGAAGAGAAAACGACAAATGCGAACCTAAATATTCACTCATAGTACCCGCCTCGCACTGACGATGATGAAGACGCTTTTCCCACACCCTTGGCATGCTTGTCCCGTCGTAGTGGGGTCGATAACACGACGAGATGTACCTTCCACAAGGCGCATATGCGTCGCGCTCGGGATGGAGAGATTTGGGTTGAAGAATGGCTGGAGTGATTGGGGAAGGGCAAGCCGGGTCCGCGTGACGTGTCCAGAGTAGATCCAGCTTGAATCGAGCAGCACTTCCCTGAGAGAGCGCCTATTGAGTCAATACTGCGCAGATCCAGAGGTCGAAAAAGAGCACGCCTACCTCACATTCGTATCAACGGAAGGGAACGCACGAACTAAAATCACGATCGCAATCATTGGTGCGTTCTCTAGAGTCCAATTTCGATCAAGATGAGGACATGGAATTTCTTCAAGCAGAACAGGCACCAGAGATGAGCCCGAAGGTGGAAATTCTGAAGAACAAACTTGAACTTTGAGAAAAGAATGTCGTCAATGAGAAAATTTGATCACATGCCACGTCAACTAATTATTTACGTGAGTTACGCGACGCGTCAAATGTAACCCCACGTCTCGTGCTATATGGCCTCAACGTTAACATACGGTGCAAACAAATCGTTGCACACGCATTGGGCAATTATGTGAGAGAAATTAATCTGTACCAAGTACTTCGGAGGCAGTTTTAAGTTGACATTAGCCATATTATCAGTCCGGAAATGACGGTAAAAGTATACGTTCAGAGGATATTCTTGAGCCCCAAGGAGTCTAAGTTGAGAGAGATTACAGGACCCGCCAGGAGCTGATGGAACTTGGATAGCATGATGGCCGACCGTCGATGTTCGCAGAGAGACAGGGCAGGGCCTAATTCGTACTAGTCGGGGTTCTGCGATCGGCACTTAGTACACAACAATTGAAGTGTGACGTGCCATCGTGAAAACTGACCATTACTGGTCCTGGCCTAGCTTCACACATTTCAACACGGAGGCCGGGCCAGTACTCGCGTCAGGACCAGTACTGCGTGTAGTGCATGCACAATGGCGACTTTGTGAGGCCAGAAAGAGCTAGATACCAGGTATCAGTCTTACTTTTACTTTACAGCTGGTTAGTCCTATTGTCGTACTTCGCGGCACCATCCGAACACTTATGATTGTCAAGCAACACCTTCGTCTTACCCAACTTGCTGTAAATGAAATACTGTAGCTATCCATTAATGTCACCTTTGCTACCGTATACCGTAATACGGCCGTATAGTATACTGTACCGTGCCGTAAGAGGATCCTTGCACGCCTCATAGGGACGGCTGATGGTACATGTTTCAACCGTAATCGACCCGTCTATATACGGCCGTATAACGTATACGCGCTGCCTTCCAATCATCACATCGCCGAGAAACGACATGAGAACCTGCCAGATGTCATCGACAAAGACACGGTCATGAAACCTCGTGCCGATCTGATTGACGCCGATGGTTTCGTACATCCATCTGACTGAATCCGTCAGTCTTGTCGCGTCGCGCCATTCTATACCCCGGAATTCATTCAAATCCATCATCACACTCACATTCCTTTGCGGTTCGCGTTTCTCTTCGGCAGAGCGATAGTCTCTCCCCACCATTCACATTCCCTCAACTCTATTTCTCTCAGTGAGCTGAGCCTGCCAGGGTCCTCCACGACGGCTGGAGGGTGTATGTAGCGGTCCGCTATGCCGTGACACGGATCTGCTACCGCATGGACACTGTCTCCCGTTGCGCCTTGTTCTTATTAAGCAATTGATCTTATATATAAATATTCTACTATGTTGTAGTTACCCAGTTTCGCAATCTAGGACTTACCCCAGTTCACCCACGAGACTCCTCCCTTGTGCCGTGACTCCCGCCGCTTTAGGCAGACTCCCGTCACACACATAACCCTTCTAGCTTAGAGGGATTCATATATCACGGCCGACTTGTAACGACAGGCATTTCATTAATGAAACTGCCGGTATTGCCTGGATTCTGGATCCGAGCCGGGATCTTTCTGGAGTACAAAGCATTTTGGCAGACGCCCTTCACCGACACGTTGAATGATTCTCTGACAGGTCAGCGAAATAAGGGCTCTTATCTCTCCTGTCTCTACCTTTGCGAAAATCAATAAACCTCCGAGTTTCCTGAAATAGATGAATACTTGGCTTTATAATCGGCCACGGTCCTGTCTCTTCTAAGGCCTCGCGTCTACGGCATTCATGAAGGATATGTTTACTAAGGGAGTACTTGAATACACGACCATGCCTGTCAAAAAATAAAAAACCTGTCCCAGGAACGATGTGGCTAAGTAATTCTACGAGAAGTTTCTTTCAAGTTCTCCGCTTCATTATTCAAGCAAGTTTGTCTCAGGCGAAAGCTTCACTCCGAAGGAATATAACCATTTTCGGAAAGAATGCTTGAATCAAATGCTTGAATTAAAATAGCTTTTGATCTACTCCTATCGATATGGTCATTAGTGAGGCATTGATGCGGACAAGCTCTTTGGCAGGTGCCATTCTGTGGCGTGGAGCGGTATTCATCTTAACGGTCTTCCAGGTTGAACGTCAACTAGATGTGCGTTCCTCGGTCTATCTGCTATATGCGAGGTTCAATGCACGCGCAATTCATATTTTGTGAGATGAGTCCGAACAGAACCGAATGTGGATTTTTTGACCTAGGCTTGGGCTCATTTAGGCAACATTGTTTGACCCCGGTATAAATACACGGTTGAGAGTGTCAATCGCCCCTCAACACAATGGCATTGCTCACTGCTAAGCCCGCTCTATTCAACATCCTCATTAACAACGACGCTGGGTCGGGTGCTCGTCAGAATCTTGCCACCTGGAAGCCTCATCGTGAGTTTCACTTTTGTCACTCACGGTCTTCATTTTTCGGAGCGTTTTATATCTCTCAATTTCTTCCGCAATCATGCATTTCTGATAAATTATTTTTGAATACTCTAGTGGATCCGGGGTGGTATTACCTTGGGCCTGCCGCGAACAACGGCTTTCCTAGCCCGCCCATCACTGGCATTATTATAAAACCTGAATATGGTGGAGTCGTTGCTCCTATCGACGATTGGGAGCTGGTCTGGAGTAACACTGGTTCGGGGAACAAGAACGACTACGCTCTCTGGCGTGGCCTACCCGCCAACCGTGTCGACTTTGTCGTCATCGGTGGTTTCTTCACTCGTAGCAATCAGAAGCCCACCGCTGAGGACTCCCGCGATATGGTGGCAATTCATAGGGATGCATTAATCCACGTGACACATGGGAAGGAGGTTTGGAGCGATAGAGGCTCACGCGCTCGTAGTGATGGAACAGTGTGGGATATCTCTACCGACGGATTTATAGATGCTGTGGGCACCGGAGCATTCATCCCTGTCGAAGGATACTACCCGCCTCGCGACGCTCTTACTCTCAACAGGAGGAAGCTTGAGGGCGAGTTCTAGGAGTCACGAAGAGAGCTACAATGTTACGGAAAACTATGCCCCCTCAAATATCGTTTTGTAGTTTTGTCAAGTATCCAGCCTCATCATATATTCACCATACGCAACGACTGCCTTCTATGTCATGTATGTTCTGATAAGTTAGCCAGCAACCAACCATCGTTAGATGAAGTCTACTTCAACAAGTATATTTGAGTCCAGTACTAGTAGCTGCAGGTTCACGTTTGCCTACGCCTAGTGACGTTGGTCCAGTCCTCATCTGATGCTGCTCAAACTTCGAACAGGTCTATCAACGTATGGACGGCACTGTAGTGTGCCTCCCAGTCATCTCTGTCATGTACGTATAAAGGACGATTCCAATGAAATAGCTTGATAGAGTAGGAGGACCTGCCAGACAAGAGCGATGGGGTTTTACTGATGTGAGTCTTGAAGTGATGGAGACAAGATGGAGGTCATCGTGGTCAACAGCGATCAACACATGCTTGTTGCTGTTGATCCAGGATTCCATCATAAGCCCTCTGCGTCACGCTCGTTTGCCACCTCGAAACGTGCAAGACATTACATCGTGCTATGATCTATCTATCTGCTTGCGCCCCATACGGTTCTTGTGGCCTACGATTTACATAGATTCCAGAGGCCAAGAAATTCGCTTTTTCAGGGTATTATATGGATTAGAAGCTGGGAATGCGGGAATGCAGTTGAGAACATATGCATTGTCACTCGATTTCTTGTGACCTGTCATATTTACGACTCTGCTATTTTATCTAGGCCCATACGACGCACACAAGGAGAAACATTGTATTTGGCGTGCATGTTTACGGTCACTATGCTGTACTTTTACAACTTTATCCTCGCGTCTCCAAGTGAACTCCAAGCGAAGTTGATACCATCACATAATGTATTTGCAGTACTGTATGTACGCCTGCAAAATACAAGCGTCCTTATGCCGACTGGGGACAGCTGTCAAGGAAATATGACGAAACGGAGTTAATGGATGTTGTTAGGTTAGGCATTCGTCTTAAATATGCTCGCTATACTCATGGTCAATTAGCCACTCCATCTCTTTCTCCTTCTGTGTCGTGAGTACGCAGATTGTCATCAGGAGCTAGGAGCTACAGAAGTCACTATTTATCACACGTTACGCTAATATCTACAGGGTAAATCATTTGGGTGCCTCTAGATGCCTCTATCTCTCCCATTATTTCGAAACACTTATCTTTTCCAACCTTGTCTACCTGACTCCGAATTTATCACGCCCTGCTTGTGCTCACTCGCAGGTAGCATCCTCGAATATTATTTGCGCTCTACTTTACTTGTATCCACATTATACCGTACTCGTCTCTCCTTCATCGAATGAGCCAGAATCATACTCCTCCTCCTCGGGCGTATGTTCTGTCTGGAACGGTCGTTCTGACTCTCTTTCCTACCACGTATCGTAAGTAGGAACAAAAAGAGCGACACTGTAGAACTCACCATCAAATCGTTCTGGAGCTTTGTAAACCCAGCATCGAAATTCTCCAACTGCGCGTACAGCCCCGTTTTGTGGCAATGCTCATTCCCGTGTCTCCTCATGGATCTTCGAACCTCGAGTTTTAGCAGATCGTACGTCATTCTCGTTCTAACTCGTACTGGCGTAGGAAAGGGCTCGCGCGGCTCTCGACGTATTCCAGTAAGTCCCGCGTGTTTGGGTATTTTTTTGGTTTAGAGTGATGGTCGAGATATAGCAGGAGAAAGCTCGTCGTGAGAGCGAAGGAGGCGATGGCGGCGGTGATAGCAATCTTTGATTGCATATTAACGTTCCTGAATGGATGAGTGTTAGTAGGTGTGTTGATGAGGTGTAGTGATATGATCCCCGTCGTTTTATTGAGGTGTCCTTGTATTTGTTTATTGTTCTCGCAGGTTGTAGTGGCGGATCCTTACCTTGTTCGTGGACCCACCCGCCTAAAGTGCAACAATATCGGACTAGGGGCAGAGATTTCGATGGAATTGGGCATACTTGTCTTGTTTGTTGGCCACAACACAGCTACCATCTTGTTCTGTGCGCATCGAGAAGACAAAACTTGATCTCTTTCAATTTAGATGGAATGAACATGCATGTTATGTAGGGCCCAGACGCCCAGGCGTTTGTGAAGACGTGGCTTGTTGAGGTCACGGCGATGATGGTATGAGGGCGAGGTGATCACGACAATTTCATTTCGAGTCCCGCTCATCCTGATGCATGATGTGGCGATGTGGCCTTCTTCCTCCCACCACCCTAGCACCGCCTGTGGTCCTTAATTCTGGTTTTGTCTTGAGCGTCAAGATTCTATCTGATCGTTTCCATCCGACATGAAGTGGCATCTAATAGGCTTGTCTGTTTATCCTGATGACGTGGCCCATTTCTGAGGTCTGCTGGCTGGGTCGTGTTCTGCGTGTCTCCTCAATCAGCTTGCTCCGGCTCGAATTCAAGAAAGTCTTGTGAATGCTGATCTATAGCATCCGGTGATGTCTACGTCTATGTAAGTCATTTTTCTCACCCATCGTCCTTCTCTCCATCCTCTTTGGGCGACTGATGCCCCTGCCCAAGCTCTCGCAGGTACTTCTCGTCACTTGTCCTCGATCATGTTTTCCGTCCTTAGCAGCACGGGGTTCACCGCTCCTGATCCAAGGTGAGTCGAAAACCCATCTTTCATTGCTTTCCCCTGACACCCATGTCAATCAGCAGTGTAGTCAAAGTGTATTCACGGGACGACTTACACTGCTCATATCGAGCCGATCTATCCAGGCACCTCATTATGTGCTCGTGAGCCAACTCCAGGCCTCTGGCCTTGTTTCCTGAGGTGAGTGGATAACTCAGGTGTTTGACCGAGGGGATGCTGACCCTCAGTTCTCGCTGCAGAGCATGTACATCTTTCCTGAGGCGATATATTTCCGTCCACAGGCCATTAATGATACATAGGAGCTCGCCCCTCCTCTCAAGTAGTATCTTGGCCCGTTCCTGCAACTCTGTGACCCTAGTTCTCATGCTTCCGTAGTACACACGAGCGATCAGCGGGACAAACGGAGTAGAAATTGCAGCACTCACATTTGGACATGCGGCTCCTCTTCCTTTTCTAAGCAGTTCGTACGGTATGTCGTCTCAAAAGACTTCACGCGCCATTTTAATTTCTGAAGTTCATTTTCACATAGTGTAATTTGCGCGGGGCGGGTGGGCAGAGCTAGCAGACGGCTGCATAGACCTGCCGAGGCAAGAAGTAGCTGGCATAGCATGTCGTGAAGAAGTCGTGGTGTGGGGGGCGCGTGAGTGTAAGTGATGTCTCAACTCATTTCTTCTACTTAACGTGGATTCGTCATCCCTGATAGTCACATTCGCTCGACGAACTAGCACTTATGCAACAATAGGCTTCCTTGTATCGTGTTAGTGGGAATTCTATTGTATAGATCAAAGTTCTACGTTCTGTTGTCTGTGATTCCTTGTTCCTTTGTCCTCAATCGTGCTACCTTTGGTTGATTTGTGGGTCAATGCTGCCATTATTCTTGAATATAAACATCGTCTCAATGAGCTTGATCCGCTGTGGGACTTAGTTCTATATGTCTTCTATCTTCGTGGGTTCGATGAGTGGCTTTGTTAAGCGATATATTCCAGTAAAAGTGTAGTAAACTATACATTCACTCAATTCATATTACCTTTTGTCCTGTCAAAGCTCATGAGTATGATTCAATATTCAACTTTCGCCACTCACCACCAGTTCCGAAATAAGATCCTGGGATTCGCGACGGAGCGCCTTCAATTCGCGAAACATCTCGTCGCTAAATACCAAGTCCTTTTCCTTTACTACAGGCATCGCCCTCCGCATCACGTCTTCCACCTTCTCTCGGAATCTGGCCAAAAATGAGAGAGCGTATAGTAATATTGTCCAACAACACACTTGTGGATCCGCTCCCGATCCTTCTCATCGAGACGGTTATGATTCTTAGTAACCGCCGTCTGCATTCCATATTCTTGAGCACGACGGATATCACTCTCTCCAAGAATGCTTGTGGTTGCTTTTTTTCGCCTTGTTCAATGTAGCGATTACGAAGGGCGGATGCGACAAATATCGTCAGAATGCCGAAAACGAATGCGAAGCGCGTAAGTGTCATGTTGGTGATCGAGGGTTTTCGGGATTTTAGCGTCCGCAAGGACATGAACCCATCTATAGTATAGAGAATGTGCGTCCATTGTTCCATGGCGGTCATTAGCCAGCCTCACTACATGCTTGTTCACGACCACACAATCAGTCCAGATGATGACCTCAGACCTGAAGATGAAGACGATGGATATATGTGGTATAATATAAGGATACTTACCTGCGAATGTCGCCTTACACAAAGGATGGGCAACCTGCGGTGTGAGGCGGAACATATATTGGAATGTACAATAATATCAGCAAGTCATTTGAAGAACAACAGTGAGGGGTGATAGATACTTACCAGGTCACAATGTTTCCGTGACTGGGACCAAGACGCTAGAGAGGAAGTAAGAGCAACACGGGCTCGACTAGTATAAAGATTAGATGTTCGAGGTGCCGATGGCGGAATATAGCAGCTCGAAGTAGCGGAGGCTGGGAATCCTTAGGGCGTTATATGGAGAGGCGGGCATGTGGGGTCGGGACGGGTGAGCAGAAACCTTGTGGTGTAACCAGTATGCTAAGACGTTATATGATGTCATTGAGCGGTGAAAGGAGAGATAAGCGGCGTAATAGACGCACCAAACGCTGCTCTTCAGGACTATCCCATACCAAACGCCGCCACACAACGCGAGCTGTACAGTTTGAAGGCATCAGCTAAGGATCCTATACGAATGGCGAGCTCGGCCAGGCCCATTCTTGAACAGGGTGGTGGTGAAGGAGAAGGCAAAATCGGATGTATGAGCCGTCGGAGATTCGGACTTAGGTTCATAAATCCGGCATCTTGAATTATTAGTGAAATTTTATTTTCGTCAACTCCCCTCCAAGTCTTGCCAACATCCCGACCATTTGCACCCCGTGTTCTGACCCCTTTTGGATCATATCGTGTTTCTCTGTACTCCTGTGTTCTATACTTGCTCAACGGTGCGCAGTGTCCTTGTCTTGCCTTGATCCACATTCCCGACTACGAAGTTTGTCCTCGCGACGCCTATTTCCCTGTATCCACTGCCGCATGAATGTGATGGCTGTCGGAATTTATGCAAGCTGCCTTGCTGAACGGAGGAGCGTCGGAATGACGCATCGGTGGCGTTCCGCGTAAGATCAGGGTTCGACCCATGATCAGGGCATTCCGCAGTACTTGAGGTGTATATATATTATCGCTGTTTGTATTCCCTCGTTCGTTTATCTCACTGAATCACTGGCATGCCTCTGTTATGAGACTACTTTTCTATAATGGCGATGGTCGAGCCTTTGAATTTACGCATCCAGGCCTTGATTTCTGTCCTTGCTCCCAATATCGTCCCAACCATGTTCAGTTGGTGACATCATGCCCACAATATACCCAGGGGACAGCTTGGCTATTAGTGAGCTTTTCCATGAGAGACATGTTCAGAACTGACACCACTTTACTCTTCATACTCTCATTCGACCCCCGCTGAATTTCACGATGGCATCATACATGAACGTTTTATTTGTATTTGGTGAGGAAATGTTTCCCCCGGCGCGAATGATATACTCGCCTCGCCTTCCGTCATTTTAACGCATTAAAAACGCCCAGACGCTGGCAAGTTGCTCTCTTGCGTCTCCCACCATCATCTACTGCCCCTTTTGTTGTTGTTCGCCCTGCCAGTTGCGCCGAACTAATGTACGCCACTTGACTTCCTTCGATCTTCATGAAGGATCAACGTCACCCAATTACACCCCAGTTTGCGATTGCTTCAAGTCAAGCTGCCTGGCCATGCTGTGCTGGCGCATTTCTATTCATACACTTAACGGTCTATCATCTTCTCATTGTTGAACTCCGTGCATCCGGCCGAACGTGTCGTTTTCATCCCATCGAAAATTCTAAAGACTTCTCTCCACGACCACACTAGTTTTCCCCTGTGGCCGTGTCAAGCCATTCAAATTCATGCATCCAGGGCGGCCTTCTCAGTTATTTTTCTTCCAACTTCCGAAACTTCAACACACTCTGGGTGGACCTCATCTACACAGGATCCACAAGTGTCGACTCTACAAGAGCCCGATGCCTGTTCAAGTTGGAAAGGACTTCCGGGATCCGGGCCGACCCGGGGACAATTTCCAACCGACATGTCGTCATCATCGAGTCATGGCGGCCCGCTTCATGTTCGACTCACTCTTCCTTCCCATGACCCTTCTTCTACCTTCATTTCCTGCCCTAACCTTGGAGAGTGGAAAGTCTCGGCGACGCTGCAGGTGCACTCGATCTGTGTTGCTCACCCCAACTTTTGGGGGCTCAAATATCTTTATTCTCCTGTGCCCGCCTATGATCAACATGCCGTGACATCCTTAATGCTCACGGCATTGACACAGCTCTTCGGCAGCTAAGATGGCGTGGATTTTGACATCCATCCTGTTCCTTCCTTGGAAATTATGAGAGCGCACGAGATCAATGAACCCGAGCCGCGAAGTACGACAATAGGACTAACCAGCTGTAAAGTAAAAGTAAGACTGATATCTGGTATCTAGCTCTTTCTGGCCTCACAAAGTCGCCATTGTGCACGCACTACACGCAGTACTGGTCCTGACGCGAGTACTGGCGGCCTCCGTGTTGAAATGTGTGAAGCTAGGCCAGGACCAGTAATGGTCAGTGTTCACGATGGCACGTCACACTTCAATTGTTGTGTACTAAGTGCCGATCGCAGAACCCTGACTAGCACGAATTAGGCCCTGCCCTGTCTCTCTGCGAACATCGACGGTCGACCATCATGCTATCCAAGTTCCATCAGCTCCTGGCGGGTCCTGTACTCTCTCTCAACTTAGACTCCTTGGGGCTCAAGAATATCCTCTGAACGTATACTTTTACCGTCATTTCCGGACTGATAATATGGCTAATGTCAACTTAAAACTGCCTCCGAAGTACTTGCTACAGATTAATTCCTCTCACATAATTGCCCAATGCGTGTGCAACGATTTGTTTGCACCGTATGTTTGCAAGCAGGCGCTCGGCCAACTGTGACGATTTTCCATCCTGAGCCAATGTCATATCCTGAATATACGACATTAATTTTTGGGATGCAACCGAGGACGATCCAGAGCCGATTCTAGCAGATTGCACCGCATTCAATACCTTCGATAAAACCTCATTGTTTACCCGTCAGTGCAGCTTAGCGCATGTCAAACTGTCCTTCGCTGCCAACTAGAGCAAGGCATCCGAAGAGTCAAACGTGCTCCTGCTATCCTATGACCTCTTCGGGGGCCAGAGTGTTCCACTACTTGGTCATTGCTCTAACCTTCCACATGCTAGGTTGACGGGCCACTCTTCGGTGCACTGCAATGCCGCCTTGCTACCACATGGTGTCCTCGATTGACGTTGACTATACCTATTCAGACATCGCTTTTGCTCAGAAGGGATTTTTTGGATGTCACCGGGTCGTATATGCTAGGGTGTTTGAGCCTCGATACATGGAACCATTCCATAATTATCGCACGGTAGTCCAACAAATGTCACGGCTGCATGTGTCCTCTTGGATTGGACATCTCGATCCTTACTCTGTGTGGACACGGCGGTTGACGATAATACCGGGAGAACCTCAAGGCGAGGGGTATAAGAGACCCTTCCAAACAATGATTCTCCTCAGCCTCTCGAGTCAATCCAATCTCCTCAGTCGACACCTCAAAGATGCACTTCTCGACTGCTGCTTTTACCGCTCTCGCGCTTGTATTGCCAGCGCTGGCTGCCCCACGCTCGGCCCTTCAGGTCGAAAAGTATAACGGGGAGACGAACGGAAAATATGTCGTCAAGCTCAAGCCCGGCATCGCGAAGGCCGCTTTCCTCAATGCTACAAACATGACGGCCACTCACGAGTGGGACGTCATCAACGGCTTCGCAGGTATGTCCAATACCCTTGATATATCCATTGTGCATTGCAAGTGTCTGACTTCTACCGGATATCAGGCGAGATCGATGCCACTAAGCTCGATGAGCTGCTTGCCAATGGCGATGTCGAATCAATCTCCGAGGATGGTATCATGTACACTCTCGGAGCCACTGGGAATGCTACCGTGGACCATAGCATGCACGACTTGGAAACCCTCTGGCAGTAAGACCTTGAATGTCACCAAAGTGTCTTATTCACTGACACGTCTTGACAGAACCAACGCTCCTTGGGGACCCTCGCGTTTGAGTAACGTCAACAAACATGGCAACACAGACCAGAAGTCAGTTTCGTCTGCATCCCATGGTACCTACTAACCTCACTAACGACATGCAGCGCGCTCAACTTCTGGTATGCATATGACTCAACGGCTGGTGCCGGCGTTGACATCTACATCATCGGTGAGTTTCGTTGCCAATTCTCATACCCGAAAATCTTACACTCTCTTATAGACACAGGCAAGTCTCGCATTACCAATCGTTGCGTTCTTTGTTCATTTTAACTCTGAGCAGGCGTTTATACTGCTCATGTAAGCTGACATTAACGTACTTATCATATACTGGAGTGTCTTATCGACTCTGTAGAACCAATTCGGTGGCCGTGCGAAATGGGGCGTAACATTTGGCGGGTATCCTTCGGCAGATGTCCACGGTCATGGAACTCACTGCGCGTAAGCCACAGTAAACCCATTGATTATGTGATCTGACCACCTCTTTACAGCGGCATAGCAGCGAGCGCTCAGTTTGGTGCTGCAAAGTCGGCCAATATCATTGCGGTCAAGGTTCTCGGCTTGGACCCGTAAGTGTCGCGCATCGCCACTTCGGAGATCAAACACAGCTTAAACACTGGCAACCTTCACAGACGGGGGTCCGGTTACACTTCCGACATGTAAGTTGCACACTCTTTGAGTATTTCGAGTTCTGACATACATTGCTATCAAAGTATTTCAGGGATCAACTGGGTATACAACGCAGCCCAGGCCTCTGGACGCCCATCTATTGCTTCGTTGTCTCTAGGAGGAGGCGCATATGCCCCATTAGACGATGCTATTGCAAAGGTACGACTAGCTTGCCCTGGTTGATAAAAAAAGACTTCATGCCACTTTAGCTCACCGGTGCTGGCATACACACCACAGTTAGTGTTCAATCATTATTAAAGCCGATTGTTCTGCTCACAGTATTTGTCAGGTTGCAGCAGGAAATGACAATGTTGATGCTGCTAACACCTCCCCTGCCCGTGCCCCCAGCGCTATTACCGTCGGCGCCACCAACATCGCCGATGCCCGGTCCTCTTTCTCGAACTATGGCGCAGTTGTTGACATCTTTGCACCCGGGGAGAACATTATCAGCACGTGGTACACTGGACCAGATGTGAGCTCTATCATCGTGGTAGATTGACACTGACTAACCTCTTGCTTCATAAGGCTGTTAACACTCTTTCTGGTACTTCCATGGTGAGCACACATTCTGAGCCAAGAATACGTTATCTTAACTTTGAACCATTCAGGCTACGCCGCTCGTAGCGGGCCTAGTCGCTACCCTTATTGCCCGCCAGGGTAATTCCAGTCCTGCAGCCATGGTCACGACGCTGAAGGGCCTGGACTTGAAGGGTAAACTCAGCAACATCCGTAAGCATGTTTGAACACCTTCTCAGTATTTCAGCTCTGATTAAATCTGTAGCTGGTGGTACTATCAACGAGCTGGCCAACAACGGACTCATTTGAAGGAAAGAAATGTTGCTTCTTGGAATGTTTTTGTACTGTTTTGGTCCTTGGGTCTTTGGTTAGCCTGTAATGCTACTCTTCCTGATGGATGTTGGGATCGAGCTTTTGTATTCCGTCTTCAGTTGAAATAAATATCTGTTCAAAATGTATGTCTAATGGGGGACGAGGTATCATCAACCATCAGCCTCGCAAGATGGACAGGGCTGCGATCTTTATTTCTTACCCACAGTCGCTATCAAGGGCAGGTAGGATGCCACATATACCATATGAATATGCGAACAAGTGCACCAGCGAAACCAAAGAGAAGGGGTTGTGGATACATGAAGGAGACATGACACGCAAGGTTGTGCAAGATAAAGAAGTGGCGAGTAGGATGCGTAGGTATGTGGTCATTAAAGTATATACCAAGTCTGACATCTATGAAGGTCCATCAGAGAAACGCTTCAATAGTCACAAGAAACACACACCGTCCTCCTCTTCGCCCCCTTGCATCACACCGCCCCATACCGATTACTGCCTTGCGTTGGGTTGAAGTCGCGAAAATCCCATCTGGAAGGAGCTCGAGACGATACCGACGTTCGTGGGGTCGAGGCGAATTGCTCTCCAGATTGTCCACGCATGTTGGCCTGGCCACCACCCCCATCCACGGTATAGTCCTCAACACAATGGTCAGCTTCCAGCGAGGTTGTATGGAGTACTCCGGGGCCCCGTCAACATCATTCAACATATTCCCACCCATGTCGTAGTCTTCTTTGTGACGTCCCTGTGAGCTCCCGAGCGTATAGTGTGTCGATGACAGGGTTTCAGCTGGAGTGGTGGAGGGTGGACAGTGGGTACTCGTGGTAGCTCTGAGGAGCGGAACGCGGAGCGCAAGGGTTGTGGGGACTCCCGTATCGATCCTCCGTCTGTTGGAGGCCAACCTGTTCTCCTCCTTCTTCCGCTTACTATCTCTCTCTCTTATTTGCTCTAGCCCTGCGATTTCGTTCGATCTCGCTTTCAGCTTCCTCTCCACCCCGTATCTCAAGTGTCCGGAAATGGCGATGCATCAGTGATGGTAGTGGGGGTTGGCCATGGGTGTGGACGTTCGAGGATGTGGGTATTGGTGTTGAGGAGATGTAGTGGGGAGGTCAGGGCCGACGAGGATGCGAGCAGCGGCAGCACGTATCAATCCTTCCTCCATTGGATCTCAGGCCTCTCCTTTGAGTCCTTCCCTCCCCGAATCTTAGTGGACTTTACCCCCGACTTTTTGTCCCAATGCTCCAGTGTCCGCAGAAGGTGACGTTCTCAAGTACATGAGACGGAGGGCAATGTCCGCATGCCACCATTTGATATCCTACAACTGCGGCGGAGGACTGGCTTATATGGGCATGCGAGGAGGATAAGATCGTCGAGGACGATATCCGAAGGCGATATTGATAACTTATAAGCTGCGGCTGGGAACTAAGGTGACGATGATGAAGAAGTCGACTAGGGTGAACAGGTAGGAGGGGAGATGAGGTAGGCAGTGCTAAGGGCCAGAAAACGAGAATGTGGGTGGGAAAGGGCGTGGGCCTGCACAGGCTGACAGGGTGCTGGTGCCTCGAGGCTCGTTAACGTTCGTGCTTCAGAGGGCAGACGTTCTTTATGTACATACTTGCGGCCGTTTGCAACGAGATACCGGCGAAAATGAAGGAGTAGGAGTTGAGTTAGGTTGTACGCAATCTCGCCTGTGGCCGTTATAGCGATAATCGTGGCATCTGAGGAGCTACGTCGATCTGAGGCTCTAGCTATCACGGATGTCGACTCTCAACCGCCCGAAGACGGGTGCGTCGTGCAGAGAACACAATAAGACACCGAGAGGAGATTCTGGGATGAGCCAGGATGATGACCATGGAGGTCTCCGGAATATGGTGGAGGCGGGGAACGCGCTGCTTCCGCACGTGGTTGGCGTGAGGATGCGAAAGATCATGCTGGGGGCGGAGAGAGGCGAAGCGTTTGGTGTCCTGACCAAGCCGACGAACGACGGACAGGAAGAACATGGCATTGGGTAGGGTTTGTCGAGTCTATATTGTAGTCGTATGCCCATTGTCGCCCTAGTGCTATCAATAATGTTGGTCAACCTAGAGCTCAGGCTAACGCTGGCCCACGCCATCCAATTGGTGCGTGCGGGAAGCAAACTATGACCATGTGTGGAAGTAGCGATAACATGCCAGGGGGGAAAACATATCCGTACAAGAATGGTGTGAAGAGCGGCCAGATGGTGGCATCGTGGTCCATGCATATGGAAAACCTGACTTGTATGCATGGTGAGCGTCGTAATCTGGCGGATGATATCAGCACAAGCACTGACATATGCCGAGGTAGCGAAGGACACACCCGGTCTCGTTAGCCGATTTCTAACATTTCACAGCTGAGAGAGCTGGGGTGAGAGTACTACCATTGTCAAGTAGATTTGCCACGTCTTGTTTCGCCACGGTGCCCTTGCTTTCACCTCTATAACGCCTTCAAATAAAACAATATGTCCTTCTCGAGATCTCCATGAGTGTGTCGAGGATGGGCGGTGTCCATGCAGCTTGTGAAGAGTAGACAGCACAGTGAAGCCGATTGACTATCCACTCAAACTTCCGCTACTCGTGTTGGTCGAGGCCCATAAACACTAGATAAACGTCAGTAAACGAGTAATCGTCACAGTGAAGTACAGAAGAAACACATACTCCGCAAGATATGGGTTACTGGTTCGAGATCTGCATTATCTGGTCGTCGTTTCGCGTGAGAGCTGACGGTACCAGACTGAATGTCACATTGGTTCTCCAAGCATGATTCGAACAGTATTAGAGCGCACCTGAGTCCTTCCCTAAGTATGAGCTAGAAAAAACACGTCAAGGGCTGTTTTTGTTTTTCGCGGAATCGTAGCAGCTATCTCAAGCTTGGGCCATCTAAACACCTGTCAGTTCATTGAGAAGTGATAATTTAGATTCGCTAGAGAACATTTATATATGTCTTCATGAGGAAATAAGTCGTGTATGGGGAAGAGTACCAACCGCAAAAAAAATTCGGACGCTCAGCCTTATACGCTCCGGTGGCTGTGACATTCTATCCGTCCCTTATAGCATCATGGGGGACAGCGATCAAGACAAGCACAAAAGGAGAAAAGAAGAAACACTGCCACCGGATCATCTGCCGGACGGGTTTCCCACAACGCAAAAGTTGTTCTCGACTCTTGACTCGGACGCAGCTCGACGTCGACTGCGATCTCATCCTTCCCCTCCTCATCGGCAGTCCTCCTGTCGAGCCTGGAGCTGGATACTCATGTGCACGGGCTTTTTGGCTAGCCGACATAAGTGCTTGTTCATTCGTTATGTAACCCGACCCACCTTCCCGCTCCCTCTCTTCCTCCCTTGTTTGCACTCATACCATACCACACCCCCGCCCTTCCCCCGCGGCTGCCTTCCTTCCGCAGCCTGCACTCGCCTCGCCCCTTGCCTATGATACCACACCGCATACCCGACACACAGCTTCCCGACTCTTCCCACCCTCTGCTATTCCCCCGTTACTTCCCGGGCCACAACCTACTGCATGTTCCCCTTCCTTCTTCTCTCCCCTCCTCCATCTCCAATTGTCACTCCCTCGAGACAGGGAGAGAGCTTGCTGACACTCGCCCAGCTACGAATCTTCCACCTCACGGACCCTCCAGACTCGACAACATCCTCCGCTGCGAGGCGATGGAGACGTTCCACCTGCATTTGGATGTGCCGGCCTGATATATACCGTGCGTGTTCACTTCATTCCCCCCCCGCGTTCGTATTGCGCATCACGTCATTCTATTCTTTACCACTACTATATAACGACCCTCCCTTTCTCACCATCATGTTCTAAAACTATCCCGTACATCACTCAACCTCTGTCTCGCTATCTACCTGACTCTTTCGTGCTGACAGGTAAAATGAAGCGATAGTGCCGATCGCGTTGGTCCTGTTCCGAGTACGGGGACAATGCGCCCAAGGCATGCAAGGCACGCGGTAACGCGACCGAAAACCCATCCTTGCATGGTCTTGTGTTCTCACTTAACACTAGCCTACGCATCGTTTCAGGATCGACTCACGTCAATCCAATCCCAATCGATCACCCACATCCCGAATGTAGTCCAGTCCCTAACTCTTCAAAGGTAAGGGCTTCGTCAAATCTTGTCAACTTCCTCTCTATCCCCACAAACTCTTAGTGTCCCCCGTGCTAATCGCCGCAATACCCCATTGACTCGCGTCTTTAGTTATTCTAAACTACCGGCCTGCAACGAGCCCTCGCCTACCCTTCTCGCCTTCTCCAACCTGAGTACGAATCGCATCGAGGATTACACGGGGGGTGGAATATGTAGCACAATCGCCTGCGTATAACCTCTCGCTCCTCTAGAAGAGGTTTAGGGCGCGAGGCGAACTGTGGCGCGGAGCCGCTTCTAGCATCACTTTTGGCTAGAACCTAAACTCACAAAAAATCGAATGACATTGTCGCTAGACCTATTCAAACGACTACCCCAAGTACCTACCATCATGAGTTTTAAACGTGTGAAGCTTATGTTCGAATACAGTACAGTGTGATCCTGTCGATGTCAAATGTCATAACGGCTTAAACACACAGATGTCGAGGTCTTGGCCTCCTGCATTGTGTCCTCTAAAGAAATAGTACTACGACGAGCTGAGCGTAGTGTCGCATGTCCCACTTCACTTTCTTATTGTTGTAGGGAACTTTATGCTCCTAGGCCGGAACTGGACCAACCCTGGTTAGATTGTAGGGCACACCGAGTATGCGTGACGCTGTTAAGGCAAGGCCGTTCCGCCTCGCATGGGCATCATATAATTGGTCAGAAGATTTTATGGAACGACAAGGTTACAGACATATATTCTGATATTTGAGAAATCGGTACCCACTGCCAATCGCTATTCCAACTCTTCAGACAATTACCAACATGGATTTGCCATCTTCGTCACATTTTCATCTCTCTCCGCCCTTTCCCTCAGCACAGACATTGACACACTCCGTGCTGACGGCGCTCGCTGACAGTTTTAGTATAAGATCGGAGATCCGCGTGTGATACGACTGGAAAAAGGGCGGTGGTCATTCCGGTAGTAGATGACGCCGAGCAAAAGTGGATTGTGCTTATCAATATTGTCCAACCAAAAATCAAAGCGCTGCTCTTGATCGGGCTTGTCAAGGTTGTGCATAATACAGGAGCTCCAAACAGGTAAACTGGCAATTCAATCTCTCCATGGCATACAGAGCTGCCTCGATCTCCACAGATCGCAAGAAATGACTGATCTGAGGCTTGAGGGGGCGACGATCAATGCCGTGCAAAGTATTCAAAGACTTGGCTCAGAACCTCCGCCGGTGCGCGCTTGTGCGATTGCAGTGTGGAGTTTATCGAGATGTGGTGGCTCATGCGATAGCTGTTCTTCAAGGGCTGCGATGCGGATTTTGGCAGCGCAAATAATTGCACGCGCCACAGTAGCGTCGTCACCAGATATCACGATGGTGTTCGATTGGCCTGACTCGCACTCGATGCGGTGGAAAATGGCTGGATATACATCCCTCGGAAACATCTGAAGGTAGTCAATATCCAAGGAGATATATCGGGTGACTGAGCTTACAGTGTCGAGTAGAAGTGGGTATGGTTCAAAGTTACCAAGAACCGCCCCAGCCAAGTCCCGGCCTGGTTAGTCCCTCCACCGGAACTTCCGGAATCCGGGCGGCCCCGCTGAGAGAATTTATATGTCGTTATCATCGGGTCAGGGCGGCCCGCTTCGCGTTCAACCCCCGAAGTTGTTCGCTCTTCCTCCCCATGACCCTTCTTCTACCTTCTCTTCCTACCGTACCTTGGGGAGTCGAAATTCTCAACGATTCTGCATACTCACTCGATCTGTATCGCTCACTCAGTCCTTATTCGGGTTCGAATATCTTTATTCTCCTGACCTGCTCATGATCAACATGCCGTGACATTCTTGGTACATACGGCATCGGCAGTTCTTCGGTAGCTCAAACTACCTACGCTGTTCCTTCCTTCGAAAGTATGAGAGCACCCGAGTTCCGGGCCAAAAAAAGGTAATTACACCTGGCATCTAGCTCTTTCTGGTGCTACCAAGTCGCCCTTGTGCACGCAATACGCGCGGTACTGGCCCTGACGCGAGTACTGGTGTCATCCGTGTTGAAATGGGTGAAGCTAGGCCAGGATCAGAAATGGTCAGTTTTCGCAATGGCATTGTCTTATTCAATTGTTATATACTAACTCCCGATTGCAAAACCTCGACTAGCGCGAATTAGGCCCTGCCCTGTCTCTCCGTGAACATCGATGGTCCGAGTCGGCCATCATTCCATTCAAGTTCCATTAGGTCCTAGCGCTTATTGTACTCTCTCAACTTAGACTTCTTGGGGCTCGAGAAATCGTCTGAAATGTATGATTTTACCGTCATCTCCGAGACGGGAGTATGGCTTCTGTCAACTTGAACTGCCTCCGAAGCACTTGGCACAGATCAATTTCTCGCCCAATGCCTATGTTTACACAATATATTTGCAAGCAAGCTCTCGACCAATTATGAAGATCTTCCATCCTGAGCCGACGTCATCTCCAGAACATACGACATTACTTCTTTCAACGCAACCTAGAACGATCCAGAGTTGATTCTGGTAGATTGTACCGCATCCCATCCATTCGATAAAAAAAACCTCATTGTCTATCCGCCAGCTCACATTAGCGCATGTCAAACTGTCCATCGCCGCTAACCATTGCAAGGCATCTGAAGGGCCAAACACGCTCCTGCTATCTTGTGACCTCTTGTGGGCCAGAATCTTCCACTGCTGGTTTATTGCTCTAACCTTCCGCATACTAGCTCGACGGTTCACTCTTCGGTGTGCTGAAACACCGTCTTGCTACCACCTAATGTCCTCAATTGACGTTTGCTAAGCCTTTTCAGACATAGATTTTGCTCAGAATGCGGGTTTTGGATGTCACCGGATCGTATATGCTAGGCTTTTTGAGTCTCGATACATGGAACTATTCAGTAAAAATCGCACGGCCGTCTGACAAATGACAAGGCTGCATGTGTCCTCTAGGAGCCTACAGTTTGACCCTTACTCTTTGTGGACACGGCGGCTGACGATAATACAGGGAGAACCTCAAGGCGAGAGGTATAAAAGACCCCCCCAAACCACGATTCTCCTCAGCCTCTCGAGCAAATCCAATTTCCTCAGTCGACACCTCAAAGATGCACTTCTCTACGGCTGTTTTTACCGCTCTCGCGCTTGTATTGCCAGCGCTTGCTGCCCCACGCTCGGCCCTTCAGGTCGAAAAGTATAACGGGGAGACGACCGGAAAATATATCGTCATGCTCAAGCCCGGCATCGCGAAGGCCGCTTTCCTCAATGCTACAAACACGACAGCCACTCACGAGTGGGACGTCATCAATGGCTTCGCAGGTATGTCCAATACCTTTGATATATCCATTGTGCATTGCAAGTGTCTGACTTCTACCGGATATCAGGCGAGATCGATGCCACTAAGCTCGATGAGCTGCTTGCCAATGGCGATGTCGAATCAATCTCCGAGGACGGTATCATGTATGCTCTCGGGGTCACTACTAAGCGTGAGGTCACGCATTCCCTGGGAAATACCACCGTGGACCATAACATGCACGACTTGGAAACTCTCTGGCAGTAAGACCTTGTATGTTACCAAAGCTATATAGACACTGACACGTCTTGATAGAACCAACGCTCCCTGGGGGCCGTCACGCTTGAGTAACGTCAACAAACATGGCAACACAGACCAGAAGTCAGTTTCGTCTGCATACCATGGTACCTGCTAACCTCACTAATGGCATGCAGCGCGCTCAACTTCTGGTATGCATATGACTCGACGGCTGGTGGCGGCGTTGACATTTACATCATCGGTGAGTTTTTGTTGGCAATTTTCGTAACCGAAAATCTTACACTCTCTCATAGACACAGGCAAGTCTCGCATTACCAATTGTTGCGTTCTTTATTCATTTTGATTTTGAGCAGGTGTTTATACTGCTCATGTAAGCTGACATTAATGTACATACCATATACTGCAGTGTCTTATCGGCTCTGTAGAACCAGTTCGGTGGCCGTGCGAGATGGGGCGCCACATTTGGCGGGTATCCCTCGGCAGATGGCCAAGGTCACGGAACCCACTGCGCGTAAGCCACAGTCAACCCACCCACTATGTCACCTGACCACCCCCCTTACAGCGGCATAGCAGCCAGCGCTCAGTTTGGTGCTGCAAAGTCGGCCAGTATCATTGCAGTCAAGGTTCTCAGCGATGACGCGTAAGTGTCACACATCACTACTTTGGAAATCAGACACAACTCAAACACTCCCAACCTTCACAGACGAGGCAGCGGTACCGTTGCGGACATGTAAGCTGCACACTCTTTGAGCATTTCGACTTTTGATGTACATTGCTATCCAAGTGTTTCCGGGATCAACTGGGTATACAACACAGCCCGGGCCTCTGGACGCCCATCTGTTGCCTCGTTGTCTCTAGGAGGTGGCGCTTCTACCTCAATTGACAATGCCATTGCATCGGTACGACTCACTTGCTCTGGGTGATAAAAAAGACTTCACGCCACTCTAGCTCACCGGTGCTGGCATACACACCACAGTCAGTGTTAAACACTTATCAAAGCCGATCGTTCTGCTCACAGCATTTGGCAGGTTGCAGCAGGAAACGATAATGCTGATGCTGCTAACTACTCCCCTGCCCGTGCCCCTAGCGCTATTACCGTCGGCGCCACCAACATCGCCGATGCCCGGTCCTCTTTCTCGAACTATGGCGCAGTTGTTGACATCTTTGCACCCGGGGAGAACATTATCAGCACGTGGTACACTGGACCAGATGTGAGCTCTATCATCGTGGTAGATTGACACTGACTAACCTCTTGCTTCATAAGGCTGTTAACACTCTTTCTGGTACTTCCATGGTGAGCACACATTCTGAGCCAAGAATACGTTATCTTAACTTTGAACCATTCAGGCTACGCCGCTCGTAGCGGGCCTAGTCGCTACCCTTATTGCCCGCCAGGGTAATTCCAGTCCTGCAGCCATGGTCACGACGCTGAAGGGCCTGGACTTGAAGGGTAAACTCAGCAACATCCGTAAGCATGCTTGAGCAGCTCTTCGGTATCTCAGCCCTGATTAAGAACTGTAGCCGGTGGTACTGTCAACGAGCTGGCCAACAACGGACTCATTTGAAGGAGAGAAATGTTGCTTCATGGAATATTTTTGTGCTGTTTTGGTCTTTTGGTCTTTGGTTAGCCTGTAATATTACTCTTCCTGTTGGGTGTTGTGATCGAGCTTTTGTATTCCGTCTTTGGTTGAAATAAATACTTGTTCAAAATAAATGTCTAATGGGGGACATCCTGCCATGTAATAACAACGGTGAATTGGCAAGGTAAACAGAAGATTCAGTTCCAGGGGACAAAGGGTACCCACATCTCGAAATCGCAGTCAGGATTTGCCTAAGCACCCCTGACATGGTCGACCTCAGGACACTCACACAGAAACTTGTACGTGTACTTTGACGTTGGCATCATTGATCAGGAAACGAAGCACCTTAAGGAGCATGGCTTCGAAATGCTTGGCTCACGTTGCAAGGCACCTCGTCATCTCTGCAAACGTAGCTGATCTTTACTTTGAGGAAAAGGAAATTCGTGTACGTGGGGGTGTGAGTTTCATGCCGATTCCCCGCCACCCAGCGTGCGTCACCAGTCGTTCTAGACTCACTCTACTCTTGACCATGTGGGGCATGTACAACGTCTGGAGCACACGAGGGTAAAGAGATGGTATCTTTGCTGACAAGATAGGAAGCAAGTATGGGAAATATCCACGGTGGGCAGATGTCGGCATCGTTAGCATCTCAACACCAGGACGGACTGGAGGCCAGGGTAATCCATAACATGGGCTATTCTTCCATGGGACTTGTGAGGAATATCTCGTGTAACAACGACCTATAGAATGATTCTCCACATTGAAAGCTGTCAGGTTCACGACTACAAAATACTGTCGAAAGGTAATGTTAGGAGCCTTCAGATCCCTACTCCAATGTTGGCCGCAAGAGTGGCAATGGATGACAATTTGGGCATAAAGAAGACGAGTCAGGCGTCTAACAAAATACCTCAGCGAAAAGTTACGGAAAACTGGAGCGAGGTCCTAATTGCTACAGTTCATGAAGGATACGTGTAAACTGTTATCCTGGGATCTCCATGATTGTGGGCATGATGATCTATATGAAAAACGTCAGTGACCTGGCAGGTTAACACTCAGGAAGATTTAACGCTCGAGCCAGGCAAGGAAGGTGGCGCGGATAAGTCAAGCCTTTTATCGAGAAAAGCAACGCATAGAACGTCTTATGAGGTGGCTCAATGGAGCTCAGAGCAACGGAGAAAACGTGACGTTGGATTCGTGTATGATGGCAAGAGACTTGAAGTTCGCCCGATCGGAAATCGGATTACCCGTTTACTGGTTTATTGCTTAACTTATGTGAAAATTCTGAATCACGCACAGAACCTTGACGGATGGTGACGCCTGCACAAGCCACATAGTTCCTCGGGAACATCACGACACGAGCAACGGAGCCACAGAAGACTCGCTGAACGAGACCCACAGAGATACGGCACCTAACCCTCTGTTAGAGCTCTAGCACCCGGGATCGAGGGCCTGCAGTCACTTCTCACCTCGGATCTCCCGCTGGATGCGCAGGGCCTGCCATTTATTTCCTCGCTTTTGTCGGGCTTTACGGCTGTTTAGCGATGGATACAGGCTAGACAGTGTGCTAAAGTGGCTGGGTTGTTGAGTCAGTAGACGGGACACCGGTGCGTTTCTCTCCCTCTCTGAATGATGTTCGAAGTCCTCAGCCTCCTCCTACATAGTACGCTACGCGTTTCCGATACGGACTTTCTTCACCCGACTTCAGGATGTCGCTCCCATGCGCACGGCCAATTAAATCGATTATCAGGCCCCTTACGCTCACAGCACGCTGGCGACGGATCCGAGGTGTTACATATTCCCGTTTTTCCCCCTGGGGTGTGGGGGATGTTCTGGAGTGAAACTCGTTTGGGTCTCGAGTCCCAAGGTCTGTAGTTCGACTTCGTGTATAACACGGAAATTACTTACGCATTCTCTACTTGTAGCTTGGACGCGACCGAAGCCCAGGTCTCCCATCTCTCGTTCCCGAAGCACTCCAGGAGAGAAACACTGATATAGTATTTAGGGTTGGGTCTCTTCCAAGGGAGGGATATTTACTAGCTTGATTTTCAACCTGCGGCCGGTTACGAGTTTTTAGGGAGAGCCTGCGGCACTTCTGTCACTTAGTTGACCCCCGTAACGTGTAATCCGACACCAGTTGTTAAACTTGGACCAAAACCAACCGTAAGGTACCACCGGCGGTTTGTATCGTACAGTCCGCTACAGTAATTATACACCTTGAAGGTGTTGCGTTGTAACTGCAGCGTGAGTTTAGTGGCACCTCGATCCCGAAAATTGCCCACTTACATTCATATCCTAGTGGAACACAATCCGTGCTGTGGTGTAGCAGCAACCAACAGTCCGAATTCGTTACCACAGGATTTCGTGAGGGTTTACAAGGCACAATCGTTTTACCTAGAGCTTTGCGTCAATCATATTCCTCAGAATTTTCAGGCTAACTTCTCACCATTTGTCAGAACTAGACGCGGCCATCTGAGTGTGTCAACGCGGCCTTTCCGATGGGGATGAATTTGGGTTTCCCCCAACGGTGGGTTTGGGGCTTGAAGCTTATTGAGGGTATAAGTGGCGACTCGTAATTCGTATGTCCTTTTCCGTAAGTCTTGGAGCGTGGTGCTGGGGGGGATGCGCGGTCGGGGAGACTCGGACGGTCGGGGACACACAGTATGGCTGGGATTGTCGTGCGTCACGTTGTTACTAGGGTGTTACGGTTTATACGGGCCCTTCAGGCGCGAGGAAGACAACAAGGGAGAGGATCGAATAGAATAGTGGGTGCAATTAGACATTTTTTTATGCTTTCAGAACACAAGGCTGCTGTTGTAGAGGCATAGGTCGTTGGTCCCGGTCAAGGAATGAGATTGGAATGAGATCAAAAACATAGACGAAAGGGGAAGTGATGGGATCTCCGAAGCACAGCCACCCGGCGCTGTGCCGGAAGCAGATCGTTATTCTGTTTAGTGTTCTTGAGCACCCCGCTAACGACCTCCCTTCTTCTCCTCCTCAACATTCCTCCTGCGTTGTGTACAGTTGCGAGGAAGGATATTTCTGATGTTTATGGAGGAAAGCGGGTCCCGTCACAGTCCTGTACGTCACCTTCCTAACATCTCCCTGCTTTCCACTCATGTAACTTTCTCTCTTACCCACGCGCAGCCTTCCTGTTGAGCCTGGACCTGAATACCCATTGGGGATTTTCCTAATTGTTTGTGCGCCAAATGGCAAGCCGACGTACGTACTTCTTCATTCGTTAACCCAAAGCCGCTCTCTGTGTCCCTCGTTCACCGCTCCCTCTCTTCCTCCCTTGCCCGACTCGGTACGCTCCTCATGCCTCTCCTTCTCCTGCCCCCTCGCTTGCACTCGTACCTCGCCGCATCCACGCTGCCTACTTTCTGCCACCTCCACTCGCCCCGCTCCTCACTTACCCCACCGCAACATATACCCAACGTCCAGCTTCCCTCCCCACTCTCCGCCATCCCCCCACTACTTCCCGGGCCATGACCTACTTGTTCCCCCTCCCTGTCTCCTCCCCACCTCCCTCCCCTCCTTGAGCTTCGTCAAGACAGGGCAATTACTTAATGACGTTTTCCCAGCTTCCGAATCTTCCGGCTCACGGACCTACCAGGCTCGAGACCCCTCCCTCGCCTCGCTGGGGAGGTGTTCTACTTACATCCGGATCCGCCGATATATGCCGTGTGTGTTCGCTTTGTTTCTTTTTTTTGTTTTGTTTTGTTTTTGTATTGCGTTTGATAAGTATGGGAGTGGGCACTTTATCTTCCTTTTTATCTTTGTTTTTGCAGGTGGGGCGCGGCGGGCTCCGGCGAAGTGCGGTGCTGTGTTATGACGCCTTGATGTGTTTGTTCGCTCAGTCGAGTGTATGTTGTCTCTTTTGGTGTTGCTGCCGTTCGTTCGCTTTTGTTTTCGACCTTTGTTCCCGAGTTATTGACCTTCTCTTTCTCGTTCCCCTCCATTTCATATTTTGGGGTTGTCTAGTCATCTTTTTTCCTCTCCCCCCACCAGACAGGGTTGGACCCTCGTTCGTGCGTTTGTATGACTCTCTTCATTTTTCTGTTGCGATGCTTGAGGTAGCGTGTGTGGTGGGACAAATCGACGAGACTCAGTCTCGTTCTCGTTTCTGCTGTTTGCGCTTGTTCTCCAAGGGGCTGGGAAGTTGGCATCTCTCTCGTCGTGGACACCTTGTTCTTTCTCCCGTTCGTATCGGAAGCCTTTCTTCCCTTTTCTTCCATTATCCTTGAGCCAAGATAATCTGTGTCACTCCCATTGGGTGGCCAGCTCAGGAATGATATCGGCATCTTTTACTAATTAATCATATTTTGCAAGCATGATCTTAATGGCATGTCGCTAGGCGGAATAAGGTATTGCTGTAATTCTGGCGCTCTCTTGACAAAGCTGCGTAATTCATGACTTGGTTTTGTTATGTGGCTGTTGAGTTTTCACGCCGCTTCGCCAGGATGATTGTGGGGTATGTGTTACGGCGGGTTCTACGCGGGGAAAGGAAAACGTCACAAGAATGTCTGTATGGGATAATGGTTCTTGTCATCAGCGTCATTCTGTTCTTGACTACCATCTGCGACGACCTTCTCCTCTTAACCATGATCTAAAACGCTTGACGTTGGCACACGGCCGGCACAGCTCTCATTCTTTGTGGATGGGGTTCCCCGAGAGCCTTCTATCTCCCTTCAAAGCCTCTCCAGATCACTCCTGAGCTCCTCTCTTCATTTAGGGCCACCCTCGGTCGCTGTTGAAACTACACATCCAACGTAGGATTTCGGAGTGGAACGACTTGAGGGTAATAAATCAGTACAGCATGAGCTTCCTGTCTTGTATCCTATGACACGGATCGGCTAAGATACATTCGTTATGGTATCAGTGAGTCTTTATTTGATGTTCTACGTGGCATATACTCATTGGCTCTAAGACGTGTCCTTAACATAGTAATTCATACAGCGGCGTCTCTTTTGTACGAGCACGCTAGCTCGTAAAGGTAACCTGAATTCCAGGCGGAGTATACCTGTGATAATCGCGTGCTATATCGCGTGCGTCGCTCAACCTCTCAATCCACTTAACTCTCTGCAACGTGCTGACAGATAATTAATGCAGCGATAGTGGCGATTCCGTCGATCCTGTTCCGAATACGGGGACAATGCGCCCAAGCATATCAGGCATGTACTACCGCGACCGAAAAATCCTTGCATGGTCTTTGTTCTCATTCGACATCAGCCTAACGTCGTTTCAGGATCGACTCGTGTCAATCCAATCCCAATCGATCACCCGCGTCCCGAATGTAGTCCAGTCCCTAACTCTTTCAAGGTAAGTGCTTCGTCAAATATTTTTACCTCCCTCTCTAAATCCACAAGTCTTAGTGGCCTCCGTGCTGATCGGCGCAATGTTCCCATTGTCTCGCGTGTGTAGTTATCACAAACTACGGGTCTGCGACGCATCCTCGCCTACTCGTATCCAACATAACTACAAATCGCATCTAGGAATCTACTGTGGTGGAATATGTAGCACAAACGCCGGCATATAAGGTCTAACTCCCCAGGTTTAAGGCGCAAGGCGAACTGTGATGCAGAGCTGCTTCTAGCTATCTGATGAGTCACTCTTGGCTAGAACCTGAACTGATAAGAAATGAAATGACGCCGTCGCTAGATCAATTCAAACGCCCGCTATATGACTGTATGATCCTGTCGATGTCAAGTGTCATAAGGCCGTGAACACACAGACGTCGAGGTCTTGGCCTCCTGTATTGGGTCCTCTAAAGAAATAGTACTACGACGAGCTGAGCGTCGGGCCGCATGCCCCGCTCACTTTCTTATTATTGTAGCGAATTTTATACTCCTACTAGGCTGGAACTAGACCAACCCTGGTTAGATCGTAGGGCACATCGAGTATGCGCGCTGCTGCTAAGGCAAGGCGGTTCTGCCTCGCAGAAGGTTTTATGGAACGACAAGGTTACAGACATATATACTGATTTCTAAGGTTTCCGTACTTACTGCCAATTGCTATTCCAACTCTTCAGACAATTACCAACATGTAATTTGCCACCTTCATCATACTCGCATCTCTCTCCGCCCTCGCCATAAGCACCGGCATTGACACATTCCGTCCCGACAGTACGGCGCTTGCTGACAGTCTGAGTATAAGATCGGAGATCCGCGTGTGGTATGACTGGAAAAGGACAAGATAGACGGAATGTCTGCGGTGGTCATTCGGGTAGTAGATAACGCCGAGTGAAAGTAGATCGTGCTTATGAGCAATATTGTCCAACCAAAAATCAAAGCGCTGCTCTACATCGGGCTTGTCAAGTTAGTCCGCAATACAGGAATACCAAACAGATAACCTGGCCATACGGTCTATCCATGGCATGCAGACCTGCCTCAATCCCCACGCGTCGGAAGAAATGACTGATCTGAGGCTTGCGGGGGCGATGATCAACGGCGATGCAAAGTATTTGAAGATGTGGCCCAGAAGGTGTGCGCTGGTGAGGTTTGAAGCATTAAAATCCGGCCATTTTGGCAGCCCAAAGCATTGTATCGAGTAGAAGTGGCTAGGGTTTAAAGTTTGGTCTTATCAATCAGATGACGTTGAGCGCAACAAGGCGCGATCAAGCATCGACGAGGGTGAGACAGACAAGGAGAATCCACCATAGTAATCACATCGCCTGAGCGCCTCGAGAAATCATGAAGCAAAAATATATTTGCACATGACGCTCCATACATGTGCATCCAGAGGCTCGAAGCCGTGGACGCACGACGACACCTCTACCTCCCGTGTTTTCCATGAGAATCCCTACAGGTACTTGTGTCTCGCTAGGGTTACCAGAGAGAACTGGGGGAAGAGATGTCGATTGTTACGAGTCCTTTGTTTACAAAGACTCGTTCTTTTCTACCGTCAGTACTGCCATTTTTTTCCACTTCCGTCCCGAATTCTGTTCACGCGAGAGATGCCATCAGTGATTGCATCACTCAACCCACTGTTCTCATCAATTGTCCCGAATTCCATTCACACCGTGGGAACCCTATTGATGGCATCACTCAAGCCACCTTTTTTGCAAGCCTGTCCCGAATTCCATTCACACCGTGGGAACCATATTGATGGCATCACTCAAGCCACCTTTTTT